>JAGDQP010032527.1:1323-21247 GCA_022664845.1 Lepisma saccharinum | reverse complement strand
CAGAGGACGCAAATTCAAACATGGTGTATAAAAATCCTAAGGGGGGGGAAGGCCATAGCCGCTACTACCCCCCCCCCCAGGATATTGTAATTATTCCCGTAATATACTACTAAGGTAGAGGTTTCAATTATAAAATAATGAATGCAAATGAATTGATTCTAGCGTCAAATTTTGTAGATTAGTTCTGCCATCATTCTTTTATACATTAAAAGTGATACGCACCACTAGGATACTATATATTTCGATAAAGAAAGAAATAAACTCATGAAGTGAGCCGAGCTTAACGGCCATCTTGTGTTATATTACTAACTTATGCAGATTACCGTCGTTAAGTTGACGCTGGTTAAATTTGAAACCCGCGTTAACGTAACTTGCGTTTATATTACTAAAATGATCTCGATTAACGTTAACCATGGTAAGATGTTAGCAATGTAAACAAGGCATTATTCTCTAGTGATAAGAAACATAATCTGGTAACACTACGTCGACTGAGAATTATTATGGTTCTAACTACATAGGATTTTAATGTTACATAGAACTTTATTATTCTCAGCCGACGACTATAACATCACGCACTCTGGATCGGTAATGGAATGTCACACTTTTTCGAGAGCTATTACCAGTCATCCTAAATGAAGTTTTCCAGAGTTTTCATATCAGCGTTACCAGGCGAATGCCCGGATGGTACCTGAAATAAGGCTCTGGCCACTACATTCCTACATCTGCATCTGAAAGATTTGTTTACCCTGAGATGTCATCCTTCAGATGTGATTGGCGTAGGACGAAATTTAACTGTTCATCTTAAAGAAATAAAATTAAATCCAAGAGAGCACCGGAATGGAAGTAAGTACTGAAGGAGTTTAGCAATTTTTTAGTCTAAGGTTTAGCATTTAGTTTCTATTTAATTTATATTTATGAACTAGATAAACAACCTTCATGATAAGCCTGACACATACCGTTCCTCAGACATATCACATCTTAAGATAACTGCCTGTCTAGCCCATAAATATATTTAAAAAAAACCAACAACAAGTAAATGTTAGTTTTTATTCAACTTCTACAGTATTTACTTCCGTGACTGTACATTGAATTAAGATTAAAATCTCTTTCAGTTATCCTTCCATTCCACACAAACAAATTAACTAAGCTATTAACATGTGTTAGTTTAAGTTTTAAGTTGACAAAAAGTACTGATGAATGCCAAATTTACATAACCTATGAGGACAGAAATGTAGCATCCAAAAAGCAAGTTGCCTCTTTCAAAATTCACAACTCAATTCTCCTAAACGTAAACATACTTTTTTCTAAGAAGGCAACCTTATTTAAATTTCTGATAGCTGAAAGTCTGAAGAAGAAGAAGAAGAAGAAGACGTGTGTCCAGAAACCGGCAGAAGAGATTCGTATTTCGTATGCATCATTTGAAGTAATCTTGGTACATTTCTACATATGCATCCTCCCCGCCGCCCTTCCATCTCCGAAAGCAAATATAGCAACATTATTTCGCTGCCAACAAATTCACTGAACAAAATAAACAGTTCTGCATAATTTTCTCTCCATCTAATACGTTCAGCAGGAGATTCATATTTACATATATGCGCTAGTGAATGCGTGCGCGTATGTACATATTTATATTTGTACGTACACTGGTGGAAGCAACACAAAACGTAGTAACTGCTAGACAGAAAATTCGCCTAAATGTTAAATGTTATATATATGCATCTAGGATTAAAATGTCATTACGTTTACAAATATCGACGAGAACACTTCTTTTATATGTGACGATTTGAATTTATTTTAGGCCTTTAGCAGTTTATGGCTTAGGACGGGATAAGGTAAGGAAAAACATTCAAGAAGAAGTCGAGCAGGGTCTAAGCAGTGGCCGCCTTAGGTACGGGCTAACCGGACAACCGCCAGGACTCCGCGCTCAGTGAGGCCCCACGCTGCCGACAATTAATTGGTAGTTTTGCCTGCCTGAGTGCCTGGAGTCATCTAAAAACTGCAGTGGTAGTGCTTTATCACATACAAATAAATGATCAATCTTAGTGTTTGTTTACTGCTTTTTGTTTATTTTCGAACTGAAATTTGTTGATTATAGTTGATTGAGTTGATGCCACGTTTTAGGAGCTCTCCGATGTTTCTTTTTGGGTGTGTGTGTGTTGAAATAAGTGCATAGTAGGAACACCGGGTTGTGCGAAATCTACCCGAATAATTATATGGCACTGAGAATATTAGCCATGCTTCCCGTTACCGTTGCGTCTGCCGAGAGGAGCTTTTCTAAGCTGAAGCTCGTGAAGACCTATCTAAGGAACACCATGACTCACGGCCGAACATCTGCTTTAGCTCTTCTATCTATAGAAAACGACGTTGCATTTACTCTAGATTATGGCGATTTAACTGAAGATTTTAGCAACAAGAAAAGTTACAGAATTAGCCTTTAATTACTATAAAAATATTTGCCTTTCTATTGTAAAGCTGTACTTGTTTATTTAGTTAGAAGTAATTCTCGGATTCGTAATACGATATTATATTTTATTATACCGACTTTATTTCTTGTAAATCAATACCTCAATTCCCGATATAAAAATTCTTCCGGATCACATTCACCCGAAGTCGGACTTTGAGTTTAAAAAAATCGTTCATTTTTTGCAGATAAAAACACACATATGTATGTATGCATACACAATTGTATATATATCTGAGTTTTGGTTATTGTGACTCCGTGGGGCCACATGAAGAGTCATTGCCCAGGACCTCTCAAAATCTATGGCCGCATCTGGCTCTAAGTTAAACGTAAGTGGAGTCGTTTACACAGATTCTTTAACAACCCCCATCGATAAAAATCACAGAAATCAAATCTGGTGATCGAGGGGGCCACCAATTGCAGATTGTCAGCTGATGCCCGACTGCTCCATCGCTGCAGGAGCACGGTATCGAGGAACGCACGAATATCTATGATATGTGTCTTGTTATAAGCGAAATTATCACTGTCCGTTTGTAATTGTAGCATGGCCCAGAGCTGAAGCATGTCTAAGTACAAAAAGGGTATTGTCTGTCTCACAGTAAAACCACCTTTTCTTATCAGAAGACTACCTCAACTTTCCCCCATTATGAACCACATGCCTCATTTGTTGCCACCGTTCCCAACGTGGCCGTACTTCAAGCGCTCCTCTCTCTACCGCAAGTGAAACCTAACTGTGCTGTTTCAAAATAAGAAGGAAAGGTCTGTAAAGGAGAGAGAAGGGGGAAGTCCATTCCTGTCACTTAAAGTTTGGCAGTAACGTTTTCCATTCTTCAGCAGCTGAACAGTGGGTCGGAAATGATGATTTATGACTGAAGCAGTTTGTCCTTTAAATTTCATAAGTATTCAAGAATTTCAAGAAAAATGGTTCCGAAGAGACGCGACAAAGAATACATAAACACATGTTGTGACTGTTTTCTGCGCCGAACAGGTAAAAAGTATCCTCATCACTACAGATTAGTAAAATCATCGTCCTTCATTCGGTGCTACATGTCACTGCGAAACTGTTCACGCAGACCTCTGTTGTCATCTGTGATGACTTGGAGCAGCTCAATCCAGTATAGTTTCATAAGTAGACGCATTCTTAACACCCTCAAAGGTGTTATCGAGCTGAGACTTGCACAAATTGTTGATTTTCTCGGAGACTTCGGAGAAATGTTTTCCGGATTTGTTTCACCCGCTCCTCCGATGTTGATGGTATCCCACTAATTTTGCTTGTGCAAGGACAACCAGTCTCTTTAAATTTTCTTACCCAAAGGATTTCGTGCTAGGTGGACCTTTTTTTAGATTCCGTCCTGAATTTGTGATGCACTGCAGTAGTGGACTCAAATTTACTTAACTTTATAATACAACAGATGGAGCAGGACATTTTTGGAAAAGTAGTCACGTGCCTTCACTGACAGGCACAGAAATAAACATTTTTTAGTAACTCTAGCTATACATCCAAAACATATTAGCGCATCTCAATAACAGCTCAAGTTATAAACATTTCAAAGTGTCAGTTTCTTTTCGAATACTCCTGGAAAATATTATACAATTCTTAGGTACAGTTTCATAACGAGGGTTAACCTTGATAACTCGTATCTACCATTTTTGTCACCTGAAGATGTTCAGCCGTATTCAGAAACATTTGTCTCAAGTGACTATAGTGCTGTACTAAGGAGTGATTAGCTATCTTTTAACATTGGTAGTAATTCGTTAGTACAGCGCTAGTCACTCCAAGAAAACATTTCTGAATACTGCTGTTTTTTTTTGGGGGGGGTGGAAGAAAAATTGGTGGGCTTTGCAGTCGAAACTTTCTGAAAAATAAACGTCCAATTTACCTCTATGTTTATTTTTTCACGAAGTTTCAGCTGGAAAGTGCGCCAATTTTCTACGTTCAATAAGAAGACAACAACTTTAGGTGACAAAAATTGTAGAAACAAGGTATCAATGGTTAACTCTCAATAAAAAAGTTAATCCTGATCCGCGATTAAATCTACAGGTCATAGATAAAATAATATAGATGCAGCGAATTCCCATTCGATATTTCCTACAATTCCACCTGGTGTAGTCCAGTCGAACTAGAAATGAAGTTTTGTTAGTAAAGGCCGCTTTATGGTAAGTCTACATTAGGACTTGTTGATCAACATGTTTGTGCGCGGGAGGATTATCTAAAGACCGTGACAATTTATAAACGTACCCTGTATAAGTGGAGTGAAAATTGAAGATTGTCACGGTCTTTAGATAATCCTCCCGCGCACAAACATGTTGATCAACAAGCCCTAATGTAGACTTACCATTAGACGATACAATTTCTCATACGATCTCTCGTATGATAGAATGTATACAATCCATAGTACGAGATTTTTCGTACGATAAATCATATAATATTGTATAGTGATTTACACGGTACAGTTTTGGATACGAGGGAATAATGATGAAACTGCTGGAATTTATAGTTGTGACATCTCAGGCTTTTAGCGTAATTATGCCACAGATATTTGTGAAAGTACCCCTTTAAAAAAATAGAAAAGTATTAAAATATTGATAACAATGAATCTTGATTCAACAGAAATTCAGTTTATCTTAATGCCACATTCTACCAAGAGAATCTAATTTCCACTTGGTTTCAGTGATAACGAAAATGTCGTATCTTTACTTCTGTACTTCAATAAAGATATTTCAATGCGGACACACAAATAACGTTGAAAATTTTGCCGTCTTCGGTGATAAGTTCGGAGTCATGTGTTGTTTTTACAATATTCCTGATTTAACAAGATATGTGACATTACACAGCACTTCAAAAGAATAAATCGCGATATATTAACTTATATTTATACATATGCGGACGAATTAGTAATACCGTTGTTTACCTACTTCTACCACAGAACACTGGAAACGCCTCAAAATGCAACGTTTTACGTTCCTATTAGCATGAAATACATGCAAAATAAAAAAAATGAGGAATAATGTAGATTTTATGTGATTTATAGGCGCATTTCACACAAGATATATAGGTGTGAATAGGGAGGGTCAGCTGTCTTAACCCTTGAATAAAAATTAGTTCGTACTATTAATTACCTAGCTCACGTATTGACTTGCACAGCTCTGGCTTGATGTCGACGCCCTTCTTACATTAGGTCTACTTCTGTAATATACTGTTCAATGTATTTCATTATTTCGGATGCACATAGCGTATATGTTTTTCAAAATCATTGGGGGGATATGATTGCAAAGATACCGGTATCCTCTACATTATTTCCTTTCATACATATCATGCCTGCAGCAGATTCGGTACTCTACGCACAAGAAAAACAATGAAAATCACGTTAACTGAATTGCCCAATACATAAGAGAAGCAGTAGCTATTTCTCATCAGAACTTTGTCATTATATTTTTAAACATATTTTTCACGTATTTAGTACTTTTTATGGTTATAAGAATGCAAAACGTAGCATTTTGAGGTATTGCCAGTTCTCTATGGCAGAAGTAGCTGAACTGCAGTATTACCTACCTTTTTACACTTCCCTTAAAAACTTTGTTTTATATCTTTATACAGATTTATATATATACAGATTTATATTATACAGATTTTTATATCTTTATACAGATAATAGTTTATTATGCCATTAAGTATGTTAATTTCTGCATCAAGTAATAACATTAATATGTTCTCTTTGTCTCGTAATCCATAACCAAACAGACGAATAGGAAAGCATGCCAGTAGGGGCGCTGTCATAGATTGTACGAAAAATCCGCTGAAAAATATAACCGTTTCTATTTAGAGAACACATCAGAGATGCCATGAAAAATCGTACGATCCGCACTTTACACGATCAAAGAATGTAACCGATGAGATTGCTTACGAGGGATCGTACGAGAAATTGTATCGTCTAAAGTGCCCTTAAGGCATGCGCAATATCTACGCTTTTGATCTATTGTGGGCCAATAAACTGAAGTAGCAGATATACTCGCACTCCGCGTATTTTTCGGTTTTTAAATAGGATGCAGAAACAAATCATTGCATACTTGTGCCTTTATTCCATTCCCAGTACGACTGGACAGACACCAGGGCCCTGTTTCACGACAGTAATTATCAATTTCCCGATGACTGTCTCAAGACCGCTAACCTCTCGCCACAATCTTTACGTGAACTGTCCTTTCATTTCCTAGTTTTGGGTATCAAAAGTTTTACTAACAATTGAATATTGTCTTTATAATCACACTCCTTGCACAAAATGATACAACAGTGACTGAATGAGAACAAGAGCTCGTGGTTCGTTCTTCAGATAGTCCTCCAAAAATGCAAAATCAAGAGTGAAAACTTGACAAATGCTTTCGTGATACAGACCCAAGGTGGCGAAAAAGCAGTGGAAAGAGTGGATATTCTTATCTATGACACGTGTGCTATCTTGCATAAAACGCTGTTGATTCGTAGAACAAGATTAGGCAGGAATTTACTGTTGCACCAACGTATATCCTGGATTAATCCAGGAAGTAACTAGAGATTTCGTAAATCTACGAAATTGAAGGATTAAACACCGATCTATATGACTAAGCTCTCTTTGAAGTTTGAAGACAGAAAACAAGAAAAAGATCAGTATATATACACGTCATTACTTGATGAAATCAAACGCCTATTTGCAATAATAGAAATGGCTGAAATTAGTAGGATATCGGTTTTCCAATTTACAGTGTTATCAGTATTTATTTGAGCACACTGTTGCGAGATGGTCGGCGCTGGACTTACCGACTCAAGCATCAGAAATGACCTTTCTTTCTAGAAAAAGAAAATTCCCTACGCCTAAATTTACTATTACTTAAATTACTACTACTATTACTACTACTACTGCTACTACAGGTTCTTTAACTCCCAGTTGCTTGTTAATATACGTGCTATACATGGATCTCGATACGATAGGCGGATCGACTAGTGACCCGAAATTGGAGCCAGCGCAAGCCATGATCACCTGGAAGATGAAATTGATTAAAAAGAACATCACTTTCCGCATAATACCTTATTTAAAACATTCCAATCTTCCTCCTCTCTTCCTTAGCTAGATCTTCATCCATTCTTTGCTTCCATACACCCATAAGACGCAAGTAAATCACAATTCACCAGACAAGATTAATCGAAAACCGACATCAAGTTGACAAAGCTTAATTGTATTGGGCCAGTCTATCCATCTCCAGTATCTAAATCCATGCGTGCTATAGATAACAATACCGATCCTCTTCACTATTTTATCGGCAACGCTCTTGGAACAGTAATATTCTCAACTGGAAGAAAGTGATCAATGGAAAATAAAGTTTACAACCTGATTTTCTCGCCTACGTAGCTCCTAGGTCAGTGAAGTGTATAAAATTTCAAAGTGCGTATAAATAAAAATAATAATCTAACCTGACCTCTCTAACCTAACCTAATGTAACTCTGTACAAAATAAAATAAAAAAGGAATCCAAAGAGGGAGCAATTCTTTATAAGTACAAAAAAGTGAAGTTATATCTTTTTTTTAAAATAAAAATAAAAGAGGGTGTGTTATAAATAAAATATTGGCATCGAACGGAAATCGAACTTTGCGAGTATTAGTAATCCTAACTGGGGTAGAGAGTGTGGAAATTGATGCACTTAGAGGTGTGTGTGTGGGGGGGAGTTTGTATTTTTCTAGAAATTGGATCGTTTTGCATTTCCTTTCTTCCATAATGGTCTTGTACTGTCTGGTATTCTATTTTCATACATTATTATGTTTTTAAGTTTTCTACTACGTGAATTTCATCAGGGGGCTACTTAGTATTCTATCTCTACATCCCCTGGCTTGTTTCTATATTAATTTTCATTAATGTAATAAAAAATACGCCAATATTTACCCACAAAACAAGCTCTAAAAACATCAACAGTAAAAAGATGCACGATAAAAATTACTGTATCTATTTTTCTGAACCTATTCATTTTCTTAAATAAATATTGATAGAAGTTCACGGGATTATATGCAGTTTAAAAAGTAGGAATAAGCCAATCGTAATATACACATTTGCGGGACGTCACCTTAAGAGAACCTGGTACTCACACTTGGTATTTTCAATTCTTAAAAGTACTGAACATATCAAGAGCAACATTGGAATCTTGAAAAGCTAATTTTAATTATCATCTATAAAAATTGATTCAAGTTTATACTCATTGGAAGCGCAAGTAAAGCGCCTGCATGAAAAGCCGACGTAATACAGTACTTTCTCTTTTTTCGCCACCTGGTGTCAGTTTAGCCGAACTAGGCATGTATTAAAGCCAGTATGCAATAATTGTTTCTGCATTCGATTTTATGGAGTTTGATTTCGGTATCTGATACTTGTTGATTGGGCCGCAATAATTAAAAGCGTAGATATTGCTCATGACTAACTAACTTAACTTCATGCGTAATTCGACTGGACGAACACCAGGTGACATGGAAGAAAAGGAAAGACGGAAATTTACTACATATATCTCTATAATTATTTTATCTATGACGTGTAGATTTAATCGTATATAAGGACTAGCGTGGGATTTCCGGTCAGACGGCGGATCTACGGTACCGCCCAAATTATAGTGCAATTTTAACATATACATACTTTTCACAAGTTTTTCGGCCTGAATCAAAAGAAAATTGTAATAGTTTTATCCATAAGTGCTACAGTGATTTATAAATCAGTTTTTTAACTACAAAAATTCAAATTGATAGTGTCAAATGCATCAAAAAGGACGAGGACTAAAGATTATAGAGATGAAGAGCAAATATGGCGCACAGTAACCATAACGACTTATCAACAACCTGTATAGACGATCGACTATAGGACTGTTTAATTATATATATATATATATATATATATATATATAAAAGAACATAGAGTAATGCAATTGGTTTGTAAAGACCCGCAGTTTAAAAACAGACAGATGAGGACTAGCGTCTCAACGTTGAAAGTCTTATTTTGGAAAGCTTTAAAAAAGCACGATTTAATCGAGTGTGGAATAAGAGAACACCGTACCTGACTTACCTAACCTGTTCGTACTAAATTTGTTAAGTGTTTAGCGTGTATATATAAAAAGAGAATAAGCTATTTTTAAAAAAATACAAAAAAAAAAAACAAAAAACATCAGGATTGGATCAGTCAATTTTTTGCGAAACAGCTATCTTTTTGAACAATGATAGCTATTTTGGAGGTTTCATCTGACATGCGCGCTTCTCATAATAATTTTCTCTTCCCATATGAAAGAATGGGAAGGCAATACTCGGTATAGAAGGGCCTCTGAATATGGGGCCAATCAATGTGGTGGAAGTGTCTCGTCTCTTGGCGTCACTCCCCTCGTCCAGAAAACAGCCTCAAAGCCACCTCTATTCTATTCCATCAGGATTAATTTTTGCTTATGCAATGGGCCTTAGTGTTCATGAAATCTGTGATGTAAATGTAATTTTCGTTTTTCTGGGAAAATATTTCATCTTTGAAAGGCTAAAGTAGAGCAAACGAACAATATCATTAGTTTTTTATATGCAAGAATAAAAAAAGCCTCACATAAAAAGGGTTTATTTCCTTTTATGTTACAAAATCTCAGTAGTTGCTGTTTCATCCATAAGCGAACAGGCTTAATCTCTTTGCCTTTCGTATCACAAGCTTTTATTAGTTGACTGAAACAAAAAAATAACACGAAAGCATTTTTTTAGCACAACTGTTCTTTTCTGAAAGTATGGTTACCTGTTGTAGACGACACTGAAGCTGTCTCGTCTCGAAAGGAGGATGCATATTACATATTAGGAGTGTACTGTGTCGTCTCGTTTTCCATGAATACTTCTATCTTGTCTCGTTACCTCTAGTGGGCAATGCTAGTTGTAGAAAAGATTAGTTTGTACTTAATAAGCTGTTTTAGAGAAAAGTAAATTCGAAGTTTGAATTATATTATGAAATCTGGACGCATAAAGGGTGTGTAAAAGAACTATTTCTATCTGTCTTTATCTAAGCAGTACCAGGTATATTATGTTTAGTATGTATAATACTGTTGATGAGTGTCAGTTGAATGATTGTGTCATGTTCGTACTTATATTTCGTTTCAGGTGACCATGGTATTTCGGCTTAGCAAAAGAACATTGCGTTGCTGTTGTGACGCTATATTTACCAGTGTGGATCAAATATTGCAGATGCAAGTCGTCGTTTAACTGGTGAATATGGCTTTCGTCAAGTACTGAGTAGGAACATTAAAGCCATTGTGAAGAAGATTGAGAGACTACCAGTTCCTGTATGCGATGCTTCCAGATCCGGTTGCCCAGCAGATAAAAACACAAAGCGGTAGTTGGTTATCCAGGGAAGAAATGAACAAAAATCAACCAATCGTTTGTCTGCAGAAATGAAGGTTACTCCTAAAAGTGTTCATAAGTTAATGAAGACCATGAAACTTAAACCCTACATCCCACGGTTCAACGGGTTCTATGATCGAGATACAGATCGATCGGTGGAATTTACAGAAACTGTTCTTAATAGGATTTGCGTTCACCCAATTTTTGGACAGTTTTATGGTGGTGTCGCGAGACGACATTTAAGTTGAATACACACATCAATCAGCACAATTGTGTTTATTGGGCCTTACAAATCCCCATGCCGATATTAAACAGGAAGTAAATCCAGAGACGAACGTCTGGCTGGTATGTTCAGTTACGTCATCATAGGGCCCAACTTGTTTACGGTACTGTAACTGCGGATAAGAACCTGGATATGCTTCAAACGTATTTTTACGCTCGAGTTGAACACGGACACATTTTATTCTATCAAGCCGGATATCCTTAAGGCGCTATTGTATTGTCGAGCTTGCTGATCAACATGCCCCTTACACTGACGAGCTGGCTAGTCGAGGAAGCTGATCAGTAAGCTCGATAGTGTAATAGCATCTTTATGGTTCATCCTTAATGGGACATTACCTGGTTGTTGGATCGGGTGCCATGGAAACTTTGAATAGTCCTACCGTTCCCTGGACATCACATCCCTAGACTTTTATCTCTTGGTGTAATGAAACATGCAGTGTACGAGCGAAAAACAATGATTATTCACCACGTATGTCAAGTAATTGATGAAGAGTTCTGATATGTTGACGTTTACATTTACTACAAGGTGTGTCTCAGTGTCGCATAACGATTGCAAGTGTGCATCGACCATAACGACTACCAATATGAACATTATCGATAAACATTCCCTGTCAAGCTGATTGTGGTTTTCATAAAACATTGTGGTACTACTGACACGTGGTATTGTGCCTGTGGTTGCAACAAAAAATATATAAAAAAAAGTCTTCCATTTAAAATCAGGCGTAACTTTTTACACCCTCTGCATTTGTGTTTGCCTGTACGAATAGTGTTGCACAGTGAGCATTTACGTGTCCTTGCGTAAGATATAGATATCATGTCTAAAATAGATTTAGTATAAAATAATTTTAAAATCAATCTTGGTACCTTATCACTTTTACCTGTTTGAATTTGTACTTACATTCTTTGCTTCTCTAAGAATACTATGAAAGCGAAGCGCCATAGTCTACCAGAAGGACTTTACTTCTTTTACAAACAAAAAGGACATAGCACATGAATCATCTCTCTCTTTTACAAAAGACACTTTGAACGAAAAGTAGTACAAAGTCATGTTTAACATTCTCCTTGCTTATGCAAATTACTCCTTGTTCTTTTTTGTTTGTCCAAAGTACTGTACAAAGTTCCTGAATATCCAAAGTCTTGTTTCATACTATCTTTGTCTCATGGAGCATACTTCATATTAACACTGATGTTCTTCAAACTGGTGCTATGCTTACACCAGCGCACCAGCGATATGAACAGAGATAAATCCACGAGCTTTAATTGGGTTTATTTTGCAACCTTTATATGATAGAACTGTATTCATTCAGACAATTTAACTTACCGGTAATTCATGAGTTAGAACGTGCTGTTTTGTGTCTTCTAGCAAGAAATTAGTAGTTTCCAGCTGTCACAGATTTTCATGGAAATTTATTTACACATGCATGCTATGAAGAAATGTAATGAAAAACATGTAATTTGCTATGGAATTGGACTAAACTACTTTTAATTAATAATTATTCATGAAGCAACATTTATCAAATTAGAAGCTCATATCCTCTTTTTTTTCGTTCGAAATACTTTCACAGATACTTTACAGCTGTCAGCTTTGAGTAAAATTATGTAAGGTCTGGTTGGGCTATTGCGAGACAGAAAAAAAAGTGGTGCTATTTTGATACAGCAGAAAAAGTAATGTTGTAATAAATAGTAAGTAAATAAAAAAAAACAGTTTTAGATGCTATAATTATTCAATATTGACAAATAATATTTATTATTACACTAAAAATAGTTTTCCATAAAAAAAAAATGTTTTTCGATAACAGCCAGTTTTTCACAAAAACTTTTTATCTTAGCTCCCAAACGTTAGTGCCACCAAGGAATATGCCCTTCGCCCTGTAGATGAGGTGTTCCATACACCACACTACTGTACACTTGCTGTAGATAATACTGGAACCTGTCGTAAAACCTCAAAATGAACACTGTGTTTTAAAACCCACTGTGGGAATAAAATGATACGGTGTGTAGAGCTATAATGAATGATACGGTCACAAGTTTCGTAAACGTCTTTTGTTCTATTATGACATATCTCTTTAGATAGGCTTAGAATATTGAGTGCATTTTGATGCGCTGGAAATATCAAATGTTGTTCTAAGGAATCATCTTTAGAATTAATGGTGCCCATAAATTAATATCGATAAAAAAAATGTAAAGCCATAATGAAATTTATAATTAGCTTAGCAAACCTGCAATTATCTCCATGTATATTTTCCCATCTTTTCTTAACATTTAATATTTCACACTAAAATAAATTAGAATGTTACTGTTACCGTGGTTCTTTCTCAAGAACAGATGCAAGCTGACGAGTAGATAAATCTCTAGTGAAAAAAAGTCCCACCGCGATCAAACCAAGTTAACTCGGAACTTCTACTTTTAAAACAATAAATATCCAAATCCGTCTGAAGCAAAATGTTTGATTTAAAATAATAATGCAATTTAACAACTTTTTGTGAGGATAATATTTGTACCTCGGTTGTAAACTGAATTATTTTATTAGACTCCTAGGTTACAAAGTCAATTTGCCATATTATTGATACGACTACAACTGTTGGTGCGACATGCTCAAACTTGAAACTTTGGAGCAACGAAAAAAAACACATAGACAAAAAATTCCTAGCAAAGATTTTGGATAACACAACTCAAAGCTCTTATGTTATAGAAAAACTCAGTTTTGTTATACCCTTGTACAACACTTGAAAGCACAAGCTGGTAACAACATTTGACAAAGGCGCCGTACTTTTAAATCGAATAATTCGTCATTATAATGAATAGTAAGTTACCTCCACATTTGTAATTATGTTCTGAATTTATACGACAATGTGTATTCAATGAGCATGTACTTGTATTAGATAATTTAATTTAACTATGTATTGTAGTTATGTAATCCTTTTTTCTTCTTCAACAACTCTGACTTGATAGTTGATATCATATTCTTTGTTATTTTGTATCCAGTTCTTTACTTACATCTGCAGCCAATACGTATCCTTATGTTGCAGTGCTATATTGGTATTGTACTGTTCATAGAACGCTAATAAAGATATTATATTTTTATTATTATTACAGTTTAAAACGACAAAATTTATACACTACTAACTAACTCTATGGCTTATGGAACTCGCAATTTCTTCGCCGCAGTAACCAACGTTCGCCATTGGATTCTATCCTGGGCAATATCAAGCCAGTTTTCATCACGAACACCTTCTCGAAGATCTCTTCTAATATTGTCCTCCCAACGATGTCTCGGTCTTCCCAATGGCCTCTTTCCATCGGGCCTTCCAACCAGGATAGAATATAATCTTCGTTTTTCCCCATCCGAGCTACATGGCCTGCCCACCTTAGTCGTCTCGATTTCATTATTTTTACAACATCTGGTGAATCGTACAGTCCGTGGAGTTCTTCATTATGCAGTCTCCTCCACACTCCAGTCATCTCGTCCCGTTTCGGCCCGTATATCTTTCTCAAAATCTTATTTTCAAACACACGTAATTTATGTTCATCTGCTAAGGTCGTACTCCAACTTTCGCAACCGTAAAGTATTACCGGCAGAATAACCGTTCTGTATATTTTTAATTTCAACTTCCTTGATATTAATCGCGATGTTAGAAGTTTTTGGACTGAACAGAAACATGATTTATCCGATACTAAGCTACTTTTTTATTTCTTCCGTGACCTCATTTTGCTTGCTACGTATGCTCCCAACTATTTAAATTTGTTTACATTCTCTATGACTTCATACCTAATTCTTACGTTTTTACTCGTATTTCCTTCATTCTCTGTGTATCGGCTTGTTATCATGTATTTTGTTTTATCTATACCTGTAGATCTATCTCATAACACGATTCAACTAAGACATCTGTGTTGCTTTGTAGTGCATCTATATCGTCCCCTATTAAATCTATATCATCCGCGTATACGAACAGTTGATTTAAACCATTCATTGATAGTCCCTTTTTTCCCCTTCGTTTTTAAAAATCGCATATTCTAACGCAAATTTAAACAGTAGTGGTGACAAGGCATAGCCTTGTTTCAATCCGTTGCGAATCTTGAAATTATCTGACATTATTATTACCTATTCGTACTCTGCTTATGGGGTCACTGAGACACAACTTCTTCAGTAGTTCAACCATTTTTTTCGGAATTCCAAATCATATCAGGATACTGTATAACTTTTTCCTTTTGATAGAATCATATGCTTTCTTAAAGTCAATGAATAGCTGATGAACCGTCCCATTGTATTCCCATTTCTTCTCCAAAATTTGTCTCAAATCAAAAATCTGGTCCAAAGTGGATCTATTTCTTCTAAATCCACATTGGTGATCTCCAATTATTTCATCTACGTATATATTTAGGCGTGTTAACGGAATATTACTTAATACCTTGTAACAGGTTGGAAGTAACGAGATTCCGCGGTAATTATTGCATTCCGACTTATCGTCTTTTTTGTAAATCGGAACTATTATTGAGGTTTTCCATTCCTTTGGGAGCTCCTCCTTTCTCCATATAGCACTTATCAATTTATGTAGTTCCTTGATTCGTGCCGTTCCTCCTGCTTTAATTAATTCGGCTGGAATATTATCTATTCCTGGTAATTTGAAATTTTTCAATTTCTTTACCGACATTTCGATCTCGATCTCGCTAGGGTCGGGAATCCACGGTTCTGCGGTATGGATTTCAAATTCGTCTGTTTGTTCCCCGTTGTGTACATTAAGAAATTTGTCGAAATAACTTTTCCACACATCGACAATTTTTGTCGGATCAGTCTGAAGATCTCCACGTTCATTTCTAATCATTCCTAACCTCGGCTGGTAACCTTTTCTTAACGAGTTTACCCCTTTGTATAGATCTCGTATGTTATTTGTCTACCCGTTTTCGTCTATCCCCTGAATCTTCTACGTCAGATATTCTCGCTTTTTGTTTCTGAACCGGAGTGTGGCGTTTCGTTTCGAGTTACTGTAGTGGTTGGTATTTGCTTCGCTTTTATTACTTAACCATCGTTGGCTGGCTTGTTTTCGTATTTCATGAAGCTTAAGGCATTCTTCATCAAATCAAGGTTTGTTTTTCTGTTGTTTCTTCTCACCTACACGTTCCTTCGCTGCGCTCTTGTTCCCTTGCGACATTATGTCGAAAAAGAAGATGAAAGAGCTTGCTCAAATTAACAAATATATGAAGCAAGCTCTAGTTTTACGAAAAGTGACGTAGTGTAGCTTCATTTTGTAACTAAAAATTATATATTTGTACATTTTGACAACAACTGTCCAGCAAGTGTATAAATGTTAGGATTCGAAAACGATGCTTACGTCTACGTGAAACAACATCTGTCAGATGCAGAATGAGAACTGACAGAAACTATTTGGTTTCCCTTCGTATCTGTTGGTTGATTATTTTTTTTTTCCTATTGCAAATTTATTTAACATTTTGAAAAGTTACAAACAATAACTTCAATGTACCTGCCATTCTCTCTATTTCAGAAGAATGAATGGGGGTAATATTATTGGTCAATTAACGTAGCCAATTACAATAAGAACCTTCTGGGAATTCAATTATTCTCACTAGCCACTGCTCACGAATGTGAAAGTTAATCATGTCAGTTGCACGTGCAATTATAATTGGCAGCTGAACCAATTTAGGTTTTTCGCTTCTTAGAGTTCAGTAGGAGGTTCTGCTACGTAAATAAACAGAATTAATTCAATATGAGGAACGGAACATCGAAAAGTTAAGGATGTGGACCAATCCTACATTCTGTTTAGATGTCTGTCAATTATTCCTACCGTATTTTAAAATGGATGAAGGTACGCCAAAGGAAAATAAAACTTCTCAGGTTATCATCTGTTTAAGACTTCTAAAATTGATACATTTGTCATTGAATAGATTCTAAATCTAATTTTATACTTGTACCAATAGATTTATTTATTCATGCTGGCGTTCTAAAAGTATTTTCCATACAATCCCGAAGCTACTATTGCCATTAACTGAAGTGACATCTGGTGTTGACATCGTCATGTATCAATATCGTACACGTACAACTTAGATATACTATGCTTTTCTATATTTGGGAAACTGCCGGAAGGTTAAAAGAATGGTAAAGACTTCTAACGAATTCAGTCAGTAAGTCACTGAAGAGGATAGATCACCAAGGATTCCGCCAAGATTTTCGGTTTGGTGTGTGTGTGTGTGTGTGAAGTCAAAATTCGGAGGGTGTAAGTAGACCGCATGTTTGCGGTCTACTTGCGGTGGGTGGGGTGATGCCCTCACAGGAGGGTCTGACGCAATCATTGTAAATCCCGTCCGTCATTTTGGAAGTTCATTACTTCATTTTTATCATATTTGTTCTATTCCTTTTTGTTGTTGAGAATGAAAAAGAATCGATCTGCAACTCACGTAAAAAACTCAGACTTTTAGTAGTCAATACACATGCTAAACGGCTGGACCTAGAAAAACGAAATTTGCTATGAAGGTATATCACTAGCAGATTAAGTAAATATTACAAAATTTTGAATGTTGTATTTATGTCCTACAAACATTTTTGGCTTAAGCCGGGATAGAGGCTTGGGCAGAGTGAGAAGGTGTAGCCTGAAAGTACCATCACGGCATTAGAATAGTGTGCAGTGATTCCGCTACCCTCCCTGTGGGGGTGTCACCCACCAAAATCCTCGAGAACATCCCCCTCCCCGAACTTTAACATTTTTGCGACCAAAAATCGATAGAAACCCGTGCAAGACTCTTCTTACACCCTTCCAAATTTTGACTTTACACACACACCCCAAACTGAAAATCCCTGATAGTGTGACTGTGAATAAACCTTGGGAAAACGTCGATCAGGATGTTCAGCTACTGGGTTCCAACTCAGGATCTTTCAAATACGAAATTAATGCTCTGCAAACTTAGCTGCGATCAGTAGTCAAGGAGCGCACTAACCCGTAGAAATATTGCAAATTGCCTACCTTCTCAGGATACTCCTTCACATAGATGAATAACCTTTTGAATGTAAGCTATATACAGTACGCACCTTTTGTTTTGCTATATGATAGGGGCATAATAGACAATTATTTAGTGTTTTAAACTAACCACATATTTTTGCTATAAAAATGACATAATTGCATCCTATATGCAATGAATAGTCCCCAGAAAGCACTATATCTTACTGCAAGTCTTAATTAAATACTTGTAATTACTGTTCCTCCAACCCTATTGCCTGTGTTCAATCAATAACACAGCACTAATAGCGGATAAGCAGTTAAAATCCAGTTATTAAAATTACTATACAGTTGTGTGAATTCCTTGGTGCGAGATATGTCAGTGAACAGCTTTTGTACACTAATGAGAGTAATATATTACCGTATTTATTGTTAAATACCATACCATTATATTAAATTACACAAAGAACATTCACTGTAAATCAAATCATATAATGTAATATGTATATACGAGAAATTTAAGTTGTATTTGCTTATATTCTGTGAAAATACTGATTTTTCGTGACACGCGTGGGTATCGAACCGATGTATTCCTTACTACACAAAGCTATTCTCACCAGTCGGTCAAACATTTCTTTTAAACTGTTAAAACGCATATGCCACACAAGCAAAATACCTCTTTTTCTTTTCATTTGTTGCACAGCCTATTTTGTTATTTTACACACACACAAACAAAAAAAAAACAGATAGAAAGAAAAAGAAAAGAAAAGAACACGCCAACCAGAAACAACAGTTTAATATATAATTACTTTGCAATTCATTTCCATCTTAATGTTACTTTTTTTTTCTCTCTTTTTGTAGTTCTTTTTTCCCCCACCAGATGGAAGCACAGGTAGTAGAATCTAGGCGTATATCTGCGGATTTTAATAATTCATGAGGGACCCCCCATGCCGAGCTAACAAACCTTTTGACAGAGTATATATATATATACATATATGTATGTATGTTTATCTCTTGACACGCACATATATACATGGAAGAAGGATACTTTTTTTAATTTTGTTTTACGAAACAGGTATATGAATTAACATAACGAAGAGAATGAAAGATAAATTGGTTTTGTTAGTCGTGACCAACCTATCATACATTACGCCCATCTTTGCATGTCAGTTCTTTTTGTCTTTTCAATACAGAAGAACCATGAATAGACAATGAGAACAGACACTTAGAAAGGACAAAATATATAGATTTTGTTTCAACAAGTAGAGTTTATGTCAAGACTACCACGAATGCAGCTTAGAGTGTCAGTTTAAAAAAAAAACGAAAAATGTACAGAGGAGCGAACCAATAAAGTGAACTAAGCTGTGAAAAGAGCAGGTAAGGACCCAGATAATGGAATGGTGGAGGCCCCCAGCAACATTTTAGTCAAAGGAAAATCACATATGGTAAAATGACATGTGGTAATACGTAATGAAATGTACCGTGTCGAGTTAATCGCAAAGAGACAGATCCTTGACGTGTAGCTTAGCCTTCGCCATAATATATTACGTATATATCCGATTGAAGAAAGGAGCAGTGGACATATATACGTGATCAAGTAACTTCGGGTATAGGCAGAACAATAGTATGACGGGAGAGGTAGATCCTTCGCAGATGGTTTAACCCCCTCCTTCGTGATATGTATACAACAGAAATGAATATGGTTACAGAGAATGGGAACATCAGAATTAGGTTTAAAAGTAGCATATGGAGGCGTCATTTGTATTTTAGATTGTAGATCTGAGTCTCGAACAGATCCTTGGCGTGTAGCTTAGCCTTCGCCATAACATAATACGTATATATCCGATTGAAGAAAGGAACACTGGACATAGATACGTG
>JAGDQP010032526.1:4811-21247 GCA_022664845.1 Lepisma saccharinum | reverse complement strand
AATCTAGCTGCGAAGAATTGGTACAGTAATACGGTGTATTATTTCATTATGTCTGGAACTTCTACATCATTCTCCTCTCTCTTTTTTCTCTTCCTAGTTCTTCATCGGAGTAGTTTAAATCTCTTTAGTTTATTTCAAATATTTTTCTAATTTCTGGTTACCGTCCCATCAGGTTCCTCAACCACCAGTATTTGTTTTTCCCCAGCTCAAGAACTGTTCTGTTTGATTTTCTTCAAGCAGTTTTCAGTAGTTTCTTACCTAACAATATTTGTGTTGTATTTTCGTACATTCTTCCTTAAGGTTTTATTTATATCTTTATATTCGATACTAGTTATTGTATTTTCTCCCTTTTTATTTCAATTTTTTTTTCATCAAAAGTTTTGTTTCTTTTGAGATTTTACTCTCCTTTGTCATGCTTCTATTTCTTTTGTTTTCTCTCTTATTATCCCGGTCAGTACAATTATTTCTGCAATTGATATCTTCTTAATCTTCTATCTCTTCCCGGGCGCTGACTGTGTTGATTAGTACTGTACCGGATACCTTTAGTTTCTTTTTCAATCTAAAACGACGACTTCCTCTGATAACCTTCTCTAATCTAGTGTTTATTTCACTCTCATCTCACTACCCAACGATCACTCGCGATTTCGAAACTGTTCAGATCATGCAAGTCTTGAGCAATTTCTCTGTAATTTGATAGAATATAATATATTTTGTTTCCAGCTCCATTTGAGCCTTCCAATGTTCATTTCATCTGAGTTTTCTTCTTAAAACTTGCACTCGAAATGAATTGTTTATTGGTTTCTGAAAACTTTAGTAGTCTCTCTTCACTTTCCTCGCTCTTCTCTGTTGTCTATTTTGCCAAATCCAAACTTTCTCACTTGCTTGTTACTGCTTCGCTTAGTCTCTACTTTTGCCTTGAAGTATCCCATTGCTAACTTATAATGGGATTTAAAATTATCCAAAATATTCTGTATATCTTCGACTTCTTATTGCGAAGATTCCCATTCTCCAAGCAACTCAAACCTACAAACCCTTCCGAGGACTTCTTGAGTACCCAGTTCCCTTCGGCAGATTAAATATATATATGTATGATTGTTTGTTCGGTACAGGCTTCTAAACCGTTCAACTTACCCGCCTTAACCTCGCTTAGAAACTTTATTTTATATGGAAAAGTCTGGAAATTTCGTTTCAGTAGCTCCAGCCGTTTAGGCTGTGTATTGGACCAAATGTCCTGTGGACGAAAAGTCCTTTGGACCAAATGTCGATTGGATGAAATGTCCTGTGGACGAAAAATCCGTTGGACCAAAAGTAGATTGAACGAATTGTCTTGTGGACGAAAAATCTGTTGGACCAAAAGTCGATTGGACGAAATGTCTTGTGGACGAAAAATCCGTTGGACCAAAAGTCGATTGGACGAAATGTCCTGTGGACGAAAAATCTGTTGGACCAAAAGTCGATTGGACGAAATGTCTTGTGGACGAAAAATCTGTTGGACGAAATGTCTTGTGGACGAAAAATCTGTTGGACGAAATGTCTTGCGGACGAAAAATCTGTTGGACGAAATGTCTTGTGGACGAAAAATCTGTTGGACGAAATGTCTTGCGGACGAAATGTCGCGTGAACTAAATTTTGTTGGACGAAATGTGGTATCACCGGTTAAAATATCACAAGGGAGTAATTGGAGCAGTTTTTCTACCATATTCGTTTAGTTCTGAGGTGTGCCCTGTTCATACAACAAGTTTGGTTTCAATCGGTTTGTAACTCTTAGAGTAGTCCCCTTGTTAGTTACGTCTTCTTCTTTGCACATGTAATGTTGCACCCGATTCGGCTCATTAATTACAGCTTGGTGGTGTTTTATTACCGTTGTTTCTACGTTCTTCTCATGGACGCGATTTATGCCACTGCGTTGGCAGTAATGTGTGTAAGCTTTCATGTATTTACGATATTTCTTCTGCGAATCGAGATATTTCAACAACATTGATTTTACGGTCATCTATCATGGCTCTATTTGACTCAGTCGAGGTTTCCATTTTCAGTTATAAAATACCTTCCGCTTATTTTTATGCTCTACACATCTTTGCAGTGTTTGCAATCGGTGTATTGCAGATGGGAAACCTGCCTTGTTAGATATAGTTTGAAGACAATTTTTTTTTACGTTCTGATTATTACGCACATTTAATTCTATTAATTCGGAAACTAACATCCATTTTCTTAGAAGTAAAAAATTGAGTATCTGGTACTAAATGCTATTTTATCGTTGTAAATATTCAATAAAATACAATGTTCGAAATGCTAGTTTGATTTCAGTCATTTTTGGGTAATTCAGAATTTGTATTTTATTATTTGTAGAAGTAAAAATTTAATTATAATTTCACATTTTCTTATTCTATTTCGTGTCATTAATTATTATTATTATTATTATTAGAGCTTATTACTCGAGGTGAGAAACACAGAAGTCATATATTTTGTAGACTTGCGTTTATTTATAAAGATAGTCGCGAAAAACCTTAGGAATGATCACTGCAAGTTCGATGCACGTTGCCTGCTTCGTGGGAACTGTTGCTTGATTAACTCTTCGTACTATTTTTAAGATATGTGTAGGTACATGAACAGTGCTTTCTGTAGGTGCACTCACTCACATTTTTGTAAGTTCAAATGAACGATTTGTCAAGGAATTGTATTTGATCGTGTCAGAAAATCCTCACGAATGTGTTGTTTCATTTCTAGATACAAGGAAATATGATTATATAAATCAACAATAATTAATATCTTAATTATTTTAGGAAACGAAATATAAAGATTAACAATATAAAACTAACAGGCGCAATGGGAAATCAGGCTTCTTATCGACACTTTGTTTGAACCGACGTAAAAAGGAAGTCGCTAACTTTTAAATAACAATACTTAACTCTTAAGTATTATTGTAATACATTATTTTTTTGTGGTTTATTATTTTTTTATCTCTTTATTCTTTCTGTTTAGTGTGCTCAGTCTCTTCCTTTGACATACTTCTCGTTGGAAATGCTTATAGTTTAGCAGTGTTATATTCTAAATATTCATTTCGTATAACTTTAATCAAAAGAAAGCCAAGTAATAGAATACCTTTCATAAAAAAGTACATTTTACCTCCAATGCTTTGTTCTCGTATGTCTTAACAGTTATAGTACATATAAGTACACAATTCACAGTACCAACCTAGTTTGCTTTTTCATTTTTTCGTAGCATTAGAATTAGAAGAAAATAGATATGAATATAGACATAAATAATTCTGGTAGCACAAGTATTTTCCGCAATCTTTTGCTTAAATTCAAATACTTTTGTCCAGTTAGAAGATACCAAGTTCTATTAATATGTAACTGGTAGGGAACGAAGGTTAAATAACATTTCACGTTGATTGGTACTACATTTTATACTTCAGTTGTGACTTTCACAATTCGGAAGAACCCAATTCATTTTTCATACATTTTTCTTACCAAGTTTCTTCTTAGGTGATGTACAAACGTGTTTCTTGTTAGTTTCTTTCTTATAAAAGCAACGTCTACTTTTTTAATAGACGAAGAGAACAGCCTTCTAAATTCCAAAATGTTGACTGAATTTCACTACATTTCTGAAATAATCAGTTCGCACAGATGTGGTGTGAACAGATTATATTAGAAAAGTAGTGCGTTTTTTCAAAATATGGAAGTCTTTTCTTGCCCTCATTAGATAAATCAAATTGACTTCTGTTGTTTATGTAAAAACGTCTTCATTTAATACAGGCATACTCCCAAAGTCGAAAAATGTAAAAGAACCTGGGTGTTCTGTATAGATCCAAATTAACAGTTGATTCTGACATTGACAATATAGTAAATAGGGCATGTATTATTAGAATTAGTCGCGAATTCAAGGATGTCTAAACTGTTCAAACATTATCGTATTCATAAATGTTCGTTCCAAGTTGGAATTCGCAAACCTAGAATAGAGTCCACATATCGAAGTAGATATCATTAAAAGTGCGAGAGTCCGAACGAGATAGTTCAGTTATTTAACCTTCAAGAAACATGAGTATATCCCACAGCAAAAATAACTATTCACTAAACGTATATTTTATTTTTATGAGTCTTGAGCAGAGAAGACTACTGCAAGATATGGTATACCTCTATAAACTATTTAACAACAAAATACATTGTTCTCATTTACTTTATGCCTTAAAGATAGAATTCCAACCAGTAAAACTCGTGAACAAAATTGTGACTTTTATCAAATAGATAGTCCCAAAACTAACATAATGAGAAAGTCGTCCATGTTGGTCCAGATTATAACCCTGTAAATAAACCGTTGGAAGAAATTGATATTAACATCACTAAAATGAAAATTGTCAACTTACTTGTAGAAAAACTGAATCACAATTTATATCGTAAAAGCACTTTATCTTATTTTTCTGGAACACTTTCACTAGATATGTGTATCTGTTTTGCTCTCTTCATAAATATGTAAACGTCGTTTGTAAATTTTAGTGATTACCAAGCGTTTACCTTCATTACTTTTCTACAACTTGCAGTACAAAAATTCTTATCAACAGATTCAACATTTTCTAAAAAGAAACCGTTACGATCAAGAGTCACTAAACAAAAATAGTATTTTCACACCGAGATTCATACATTAATGATTCTTAGAAACTCCATGATATATACGTAATACAATAACCAACATTCTTTTTTTTTTGAATAGGGATATTTCACGAAGTTGTGAAAATTAGACAAATTGAGTATTGAATAGGGCACATTGATTGCACGGTTGGGTATGATGTAGCATCTAAAACTGCTCTGAATTTCCTGAAGACATGCAATCAATACATTACTTCTATGTTCTATAAACAGATTCAACCATTTAAATGTTACTGGTATCAGAGCTGATTCATAGATAATAGTCTGAAAAACAATCGTGAATTTAAGTAAATAATAAAGCAAAGGGTGATAAGAAAAATAGCCACATGTATACAAACATCAGTAAAAAAGATTTGTCACATATCCAAAAGCAGTGCCTGCGCGCACAAATTTAATTTAGAACTATCTTTTGTAAACGCAAGAAAATGTGATACGAAAATTATATATAGGCATGTCCCGAGCTGAGCCATCCGTCAAAAGTAAATAATCCATTAATAATTACTAGTCCATACTCGCCTAATTACCTAAAGAATTGTTCGGAGCCTCGTGCAGAAATATACTCATATATTAATGATAATGTTCAAATTTCAGACAGCAAACCTAAAAAAAGTAACACGTCCATTTCTGAAAGTTCGCGTAATAAGAATTATGAAAATGCTAATGACAATAATTCAACTCATGTAGTAACGATTAGGATCATAAGAGCAGATCTGAAAAATCCATTTTAATTTTATGCACTTATAAAGCGAAAGCTACCAAAAATACAGATTACAGCTTTTCCAGCACTGAAAATTAATGGATTAGATTAGTTTTTCACAGTAAACAAAATAAAGAAGAATTTCTAAAATCTTTTCAACCAAAAGACTTGGGATTAGAATCGATAATTGAAAATATTGTTGAGAAACAAAATACTCCTCAGAGGACATTTACCACTACTACGTTCACTTGTGTGGTAAAGGATGTAAATACTAACGTCAAGATAGATGATCTGAAGCAACATTTGATTGGGGAAAGGAATATTCCTCTCACAAATATTACGCGAATATGCAATGACAAGGGACCTCTTTCCTTAATCAGAGTGTTCACAAAAAATCCTGAGGTAGTTAGTCATTTAATTACACATGGACTAACCATAGGCTTCACTCGTCACCGTGTAAGGAAATCGCGCTCCACTGGAAGACCACATCCATGCGTAACTTGTCTCAAATATCACCAGAACAAATTTTGCAATAACGAACCATCATGTTATAAATGTGGAAACAATCATCTTAGCTGCACCTGCAAAATTAAACCAGATATAAATTTCTGTTGAACGTGTAAGTTGAAGGGACACCGAACGGGGTCTTCAAAATGCCCTCGTAGACCACCAAACAAGAATTACTTTTTGCCAGAAAAAGTATTTAAAACAAAAAATAATTCAATTTCTATTCCTGAATCTTCAAACTCAGCATCAAATAGCCAGCAGGAACTTAGTGACAATTCTAATAAGAAAAACAACAGTAAAACCTCAGGAACGACACTTCTATCACAAAATCAAATGAAGCTATAACAAAGAGATCATTAGAAGAGCTCACAGATAAATTAACCAGATGGGTCTCCACTATTTTAGCTATAGGAATTCCAAAGGACAAGGAATCCTTTTCTCGAATTTCACAGGTAATAAATATAGCATCTGAAGAAATATTTCATAGCAGGTTTAATATTCTTCAATCCGAGGATGGTTACCTCTACGTTGACGCACAACCCTTCAAGAAAAGTACACAATAAAAATAACCAATTGATACTAACTTCAATTCAAATGAAACAAAATTCAACAGACAACAATTATTATAACAGTGCACAAATCAAAACAATTAAATTACTCAAATAAATACCAATTATCAAACAAATTTAAGTATGTAAGTCACAAGGGAAAGCAAAAAGGTTACTTCAATACACACAATAATCACTCCAGCATTTATCCTTATCCTCAAATAATTTCCTTATGAGTTAGTGGCTCATTAATAATAATTAAATAATTAATTAATTAATAATACACTTCCTGTGAACTTCGAATTTTAGATTTTCTTATGCTTTATCACACGTGAATTTTTATATAGATCAGAGAGAACAATTAGATCTAAATTGTCATTGATCCAGTGAGTTATCCGATTCAAATTAATCAAACTAAATAATGAATAATCAAAGAATTGAACATCAATCATAAGGACGAAAGTGGCCTTTGATGGCCAGAAGTCCAGCCTTGGTGACCCTTCGGGCCCTTGGCAAATTTACGTTAGTCAATCAGTCAGAACTATGTAAGTTCAACTCGGACTACGGCCCGAACCAGGTCTCTGACCTGTCCATCTGGAGCAGTTCAAAGCCAATAAATGCAATGTCACCTATTTTTCATTTTTATCATTTATCAACTTTACATAAAATTATTCAATTAATCTTTCATTTCATTCTTTATCACTATTTTTAGCGTTGACCAGGCAGGCAGTAGTCCGCAACCTTTCCTAGACATCGGCCAGTATTCACTTAGGCATGAAGTCGTCACTTTTGGATTATATACGGCGAAATTACAGATTCTTCAGAGGAGATAAACTCCCCTGAAATCCCTTTGGAGATTCTGGTTTCGGAAGGGGGTGATACCGTGAGCCATTTACTTTTTTTTTAATTTTAGCTCTGCCTTGATTTTGTGGTGAAAACAATTTAGTTTATTTATTTTTGTTTCTCTTGACTTTATTTTGAGTCATTGTTTCACGAGAGATCAGTCATCGTTACAGCACTCATGAAAGTATAATGCAAAGATGCAAGTCATAGATGGCGCACTGCGCCTGTCAATGCGCCTGCTGATATGATTAAAACAATATTCCGTTAACCTCTTTCTCAAACTTTATTTTCTTATAAGGCATATCAAATGTTGTAGTCTTTATTTGATTATTCTCAGCTGTCATGTTTATAGATAATTATCTCAATTTAACGATAACTGAGTATCGCCTATGAATGAACATTGGATATTTGAGGAACGTTGATGCAGGACTAAAAAATAGTTGTTTTTTTTTTCTGATTCTACTTTGGGTATACATTCCAATTACCATTTCATTTAATTGCTCTCTCATCTTTACTCTCTCAAATATTAAATGGCTACGGTTCTTGAATACCGTATAAGTCCGAACGTAAGCGAAAAAAATAGTTTAAAACCTTTTTGAAAATACATTTTTGTTAAACAATTCGTACCCAAAAAGTAAAAAATATTTTTTGTTTATTTCTAGCTAAAAGGAAGAGCATGGGGCGTACTTTCATATACAGTCACCTTAAATGTTCTTCAATTCAATTAAAGAAAAATATTTTTTTTTTACTTTTTACTACTAATTGTTGAAGAAAAGTACGTTATTATTTTTTATTATATCTTTGAATTATTTCGCTGTTCGATTACTTTTACTCAAACTGATCTTTTACTCTAAATACTAAAGTGTTCTTCAACCAGCCAAATACAACATCGTTGTGGGCTGGTATTTATTTTAGGATAAAGACGTTCTCACTAGAAAATAAAATGAGTTTTAAAATAAATAAATATATATAAATTAATGAAAATTACAACAGAATATCTATTGTCTTCTTCCTCAGATCGCTGTCCAAAATTTTATTATTGTATGATATAGGGAAATATATTAAATCTACGTTGCAAGATTTGAGGACACAATGAATCATTGTGAATTAAACAAAATAATGTAACCCTCAATGAAAGTCGCACTCCAAAATCAGGCATGAAAGAAATGATAAATAAAATATGTTTGAATATAAGACCCAACAAAAATTTGGCATGAAAAGAATGTTATAGTACATAACGTCATCTGTGTGCACATTTGGATATCATTTATTGCATTATTTTTTTTTTTTAGCAAGTTTGAATCATGGATATAATATTCTCTTTTTATCTTTCTTATTTCTTTGGCTAATGATTTGCTTAGTTTAAGCGTGCTAAAAGCTGTGTGCTAAGCTTGCATTTTTGAAAGACTACATCACAAACAGCCTTCCGAATATATAAAAAAGCAAATCAATCAGTTACATAAAGAAATAAAACAAAAAATCGCCATCTTCAGGGAGCATAAAATAAATAATTTCATTTCCAATTTGACAGAAAATTATTATAAAAACCCTAAATATTTCTGGAAATCTATTACGACTTTTAGAGGAAGGAAGTGTGGACACCTTACCTAACAGATTAGATAAATTAGCAATTTCGTCAAATAAAGGTATTCTTAATTTATTCTATTCCAAATTCAAAGAGAGAATAGGAGAGGATACAACCAGGAATACTGAAAGAATTCAGAAAGAAGTTATGAAAACTGCATAAAAAAATTAGAAAGATAATTAATCACTTTCAGGACATCATAGATCAGGATAAATTTGACAATCCGTCTGAGGCCACTGAGACACAATTAGCAGAGATCACAACGGACATAAAATACATAAATACATAAAATCAAAAATACATGAAATTCTAAAGAAAAAAAAAACATACAGCACCAGGTCCAGATGGCATACCATATATTACCTTACAAAGGAGCCCACCTATTTTATTTAAAAATTTAACTAACCTCTTTAATGCATCATTAAAATTCGGATTTCTACCACAAAATTGGAAAACCGAATACCCTATATTCATCCCCATGCCTAATAAAAGCCGGTTTTCATCTTCAAATTACAGACCAATCAGTCTCACAAACACAATAGCCAAGTTTTACGAAACAGTTGTAGCAAAAAGACTTAATGAATATTTGAAATCAACGAATCTCCTTACAAAACATCAGGCAGGCTTTAGAAACAAAGTATCAACTATAGATCAGTTAATGAGGATTATTACGGACATTCAGATAGCTTTAAACAAAGGATGGAGGGCGGCTGCTGTATTCATGGACCTCACGGCGGCTTTCGATACTGTTGTAATGAGGGACTAGTGTACAAACTTTACTCAATGAATCTTCCTACTTCAATCATTAGATGAATTATCCAATTCCTAACTAAAAGAACCACAAAAATTAGATCACTGAAAGAATTTTTAGATGAATAAGAAATCAAGAAAGGAGTCCGTCAAAGAGCCGCATTGAGTCCAATATTATACTCCATTTACGTAAACGATACTCCCTCATCCTAGCACAACTTAACTCAATTGGGATTGTTGGCTGATGACACTGCTTACTGGACAACGGCTCTGTCTCCCAAATCAATAATATCTAAATTGAGAGTGATAACGAACCAATTTATAAGATGTTACAGAACATGGAAATTACAAATAAATGAAGGAAAAACACAATTTACAATATTTTATCTGACAGGACAGGGGACAAAGGCAGATAAACGCAAATTTATTGCAATAGAAAAAAACAAGAATTAAACCATCCACTAATGCTAAGTATCAGAGGCAGAGGAGTGACACTGGATCAGAGGCTACACTTCGGAACGCACATAAAGGAGAGAATAATAAAGGATTTACAAGTATTTTCGGCGTTAAAGACCATATTACTATCAGATATATCACACGAAATAAAGACCAGAATTTACCTCTCTATACTTAGGCCAACTATACTATATGGACACGAATTATATCACTCGAAAACTAACATAAAGTACCGTATATAGAGAGGTACGAGAGATATTAGATCAGAGTTTCCCAAAGGAAATGGAAAGAGGACAAACATTCACTTTATAATAATATCCATTTTCCTCCGATAACAAATTACATCAAAACAACCAAAAAAAGATACATTGAAGCTAACAATAATAAGAAATTTGCAAACATAAACCTTCCAAAACAGCTAAATATTAAAATAAAACGACACAACATCTCGTACCAAAAACTACTGCACATGATCAATTAAAAACACGGGGCAAAATGAAAATCAAAAACTACATCTTGTTAACAGAAATAAGCATTAGGGATGCGACGAAGCTGGGAAATATTGCAAATTAGAACAACATGGAAAAGGCGCATTTCATTGACAAAACTCGTCGTTGGAACTTGGCAGTTTCGCGAACAACTGTGGACTTTATCCCATCTTCTGAAAAGACCAAAACAATTAAAACATTTATTTTTATTATTATAATTATTCTTACAAAAATTAAATAAATTTTAGAAAAAAATTAATAATTAAATCTTATAATTTGTGGTTATTTTACGGAGTGATTCGGGTAGTATTAGTTAGATATAAAATTAGATCTGCTTAGTTCATTGCCAGCTGCCTGGAGCAGGGACCGATTCAATAATACAAACAATTAATTAAATAATTTCACAAAATGAACATTTATTTCTAAGGACTAAAGTGGCCAAAGTTGGCCAGACGTCCATTGAAAGTTTCCCTGTGGGCCATAGATTACTTTGTAGGTGAATTGTTGAAAGTCATTACTGGCAAGTTAACGTTCTTTTTCTAACAATCGGCGATCCAGACATGTTATATTTATTATGAAAGTACACAACCACAATACCATAAATGTGGAATCCTAGCGGTAGACGGCAGTTGGTATACAAGTTAAGAAGGTTTAAATGTAACAGTGTAGTCTATGGGAAAACATATATCTTCCACATTCAAACAATTTATATAGATTCAAGCCTTTCAAACAAGCATACGTAATTTATCACACACACAGAAACGAAACACATTATTGCCTATATATATTAAAAAGCGAACTACAAAAGACGGTTTTATTTCAACTTGAAACGGTATTTTATAGGAAATCAGTTAACACGTTTAACACTGATAATGTTGTTGGATTAAGAGGCAATGCGTATATCCGAAAAAAATAGACTCATACAAACACTCTGCTTGCAGTGTGCACACTTAGTCCAACTAATTTGTCACACTTGAAGCGCTTGTCGTTCACGATGCACTCAAGGCACAAGTCATGTGGAGAACTCCATGTTCCAGGCTCATCACCAAGGTAGCCAACCTTATAACAAGCAGATCTGATCATGTTCCTGAATCGTAGTGCCGAGAACTAGAACAAAATGAATGATTGAACTTTCAAAAATTTGTTGCGATGCCAGATTTCGTTTGGCGTCTCCGAAATCACTATGTAAGTAATGTTCCTGATGATCGTCTTATGTTGGCTAAAGAAGTGAACCTCCAAAGGCTGAATGAGAACAGTACATCCGCCGTGAATGAGACGCTTTATAAGGTGAATGGAGTCAGGGACAGTTTGACTATTAAGACTATCCTCCTTATTTTGTGATACTAAGTCCAGAATTGGAAGAACGTTCGAATGATGAGCAGGGAAACTCGGCCAAAGGCACTCATAATAAAGGCGCGATAAGTCCGCATTGCTCATATTTGCTGTCTCCCCTGCTAATCGCAGGTTTCTTCAGGATCGTCAGGAGGAGGATTGTCAGGTTTATACTGCGGAAAGACTCCGATACTTCGGATAATAGAACATACATACGTCTCATGATCTCTCCGGCCATTAACATGACTGGGAATATCATATTTGAATGGTTTGTTGCGCTGATAGATCCAAAAAACGATCCCACAACAATAGTTCCCCAGTTGCGAATATATCAATATGAGTTGCATTCTTTCTCAAACCTGCTTTTATCAGCAATCGAAACGTTTTTGCCATCCGTTGCTCATTCAAAACCAGCTCATGTACCGATAAAACAAATTCGGCAGCCTGTCTTGCCAAATCGGTGCCCTGTCCTATCCCAATTTGTACTACTCGATTAGTGAAAGCACGACTGACTATCCAGTTTCTGCTTTTGAAGTGTCAAACCCACGATAGTGATGGAGTAAAATAAAGACTATTGTGCGATCGCCTTTGTTTGCAATGCCGACAAATGAAGTGTCCGATCATGAATTAAAGCGCACTGTTCAACCATTTCCTCGAATTTCTGCCGAATTTAATAATTTATCGCCGCGTTGTAGGCTTTGTTGTATTGACAGTCTTTTCATATTCGCACAATGTTTTCATGCTTCTGATAAACTTAAACTCGTTCATAACCGTCTATCTGATTCTTTGCTTTACCAATTCCCTTCCGCTACGATCGGTGGTCTAGTAAATGAAAGCCCTTTCCTTGTACTCGTCATTAAGCACAGCACTTTTCCTCTTCGGTGAAGGTGAACATTGAGATCTAGATGAAGAATCCAGCGATTCTTGTAAAGCCTGTGATTATATGGACGCAATAATATTCGTCTTCATCACCACCATCGACACCAATGTCCATCTCATCATCACTGCATTCGCAGCTACCCATGAATCCTATGCTTATGTACTACTAAAAAAAATCATGTCATCAGAAAGCAGCGATCGTCAAAAATCGCCAGTTCGCTTTAATTCATTCCTAGGTTTGTTGAGCCATATTTGTTGAGCAGAGTAGCGACAACGAGGTTTGAATCTATTTGCCGAGAATAATCGAATGTATTATGTAAGATAATTATAATTCGTAACCGAATAGTAATCAACAGCTTCTTAAAAATTAAAATATAGACAAATTAGTGTTACATAACATATAAAATATCATGCATAACATATTATGTTGACGTGAAATCACACAATCACGAATGCATCAAAAGAGGAATAATAAATAAGTGAATGAAAAGCAAAATTCTTAAAAACGCAGAATATTAAATCGACATGATTCTTCTGGAATTCGATCGCGAATAGGAGAAAAATGAGATGCAGCAGATGTTTTAAAAAATAAGGTTCGTACCACCATCTATCTTGATAAATCAGCTTTTGCCCTCATAACTTCCCTTTACCGTCTGCCGCTAGGATTCAACATTAATACTATTCCGGTTGTGTACTTTCAGAATATATATTTGATATCGTCTGTTGGATCAGCCAGCTCCACTACTCACGCATGATGATCTTCCCAGTTATCTCAATGGCAGAATAAATTATGAGACCTAGGTATGTTCTGCTAGCCGAGGCATCAGGAGTTTTCCCTACATCGAAACCTAACGATCTAACTAACATCAAAGCGTTTGCAGGGAAGATAGCAAATATGAGCAAAACCGACTTGTCACGCTTTTATCAGGAGTGCCTTTGGTCAAGTATCCCTACTCGTTGATCGAACGTTTTTCTCCTTCTGGACTCATGATCAAATAAGGAGTTGTCACAGTCAAACTGTCTCTGACTCCGTTAACCTTATAAAGCGTCTAATTCGCGGCGGATACACTTCTTAGTCAGCTTTTGGACGTTCACTTCTTTCGCCAATATAAATCGGTGGTTGAGCGCCAAACGGGTAACTGCAGATTTAATACTTTTGAGATAATCGAGTTTAAACATGTAGTCATTTTTATTTTCACCATATCTTTTCAATGTGTTGTTGTCCTCTAAAAACCATATCAAAATTACACTTCTAGTTTAGGGAACCGAATATGGAAATCTTACTGTCTTATATTTATGTCCTTGAAAATTACAATAAATGTTAATACATTTTAGATAAAGTCAGTTAACCCCTTTTCGCTCTATCAATATCATAATTATCTAGCTAATACATTTTCAAAGTGACATCTTTAACAGCGTCAGTAATTGGCGACCCCATCGTACTGTCGGCTTTTGATGGCTGCAATCAGCCCTGACAGCTGCTAACATCGTTGCTGCCTATAGGAAGTCCAACAGCACGGCCAGAGTTGCTTCTCTGTTGCGAATGAGTTACTTCCCAATTCAGTAAGGGATTGGCGACCTCATTGCAGGTCTACGGACCGCAACGTGGTGCATCTACATCACATATCCCGAGCAGCAGACCATCGCTGTTCGTAATTGCGTGCGAGTTGGCGATCCCATCGTACAGCCGGCTTTTGTTGGTTGGTGCTGTTTTTTAAAAATAATAAATATATATTTATTTGGAATAAAGAATTAGAAATGTACTACATGATTCAAATAAGTTGTATCTTTATACTTTCCAAAGCAGTCCGTGGTAGAATTAACTATAAGTCAAATCTAACTGATGATACTGAAACAACAGAACCTACGCACAGAGATTCTCTTAATATACTCTTTATTTTATCTATCTATTCAGGAAATAAACCTGCTGAACGTTACTTTAATAATCCACACATTCATGCAACATGCTACAACTAGAACTGATATTATGCAGTCGAAGATAACTAAATAGTGCGGATAACAAACTAACACCATCGTGCTTAAGAAGTAAAACTATCAGCTTCCCTTCTATATGCAGTGCGTCCTAGGTTCTATTTCAGATATTGCACAGCGCTAGTTTCCCTAATATCATAGTGAACTACAAGCGTTACTATAAACCAACTACCAAAGTCTTCCAAAGAACAGGACACTTTGTAAAATACTTCCAACTTCAAATAATAGCATGTAACCCACATCACAAATATGCTGCATCAAATAAGAACAAATGTCTTTTCCATAACTACCATTGCAGGCTTTAAAATATTAATAAATAATTGTCCATCAAAATAATAACGTAAGCAATATTTGTTAGAAAAGATCTTTAACCCAAAGACAATGTGTCTAAAGTTTTATAGAAAAATCAGTTTCTTTTTCTTGTTTCCCATCATTACTACACGGCGTTTGCTTGCTGCAATCAGCCGAGGCAGCTAAACATCGTCTGTGCTCGAAAGGAAGACAAGCATGGAGGGATTCATTTCATTTAATTATTTATTTGTCATTCATTTCCGTTGATTACTTAATCTCCTCTTCTGCTGCGACTTATGCCTCCCCGCAATGGAAAAGGATGTATTTGCATTGCCGATGGCTTCTGTGGTCATTGAAAGGTGCTCGGATCCAGTAGATAGTGCACAATTCTTAGCGGTAGATTTATGGATCGCCTAGCTCGTTGAGGCTGGGAAGTGTGCCATTGGGGAACTACCCGGACCTTTGATTTCAACAACATTTGGGGAGTGGGTGATTCAAGTAACCATCAGTCGGGAGTGCAAATGATTTCGACGCCAAGCCTCGATTTCCTCCTTGCCAACAAGGGTGATGAGGGTAGGACCAGGCAACCTCGTTGACACCTCAAAACAAAGACGGAGAAGCGTGGATATTTACGGCTTTTCTCACCATTGCTTAACAACATGCTAACAACAAGTCGCCTTAGTGGACAGACTAGCTGAAGAATAAGAATGAGACACAGAATGAAGAAAAAGTCACTTAGGATAAAAATAAGAAGGCTCATACAGTTAGTGAATCAGCCAGTGAGAATGTAGAGAATAAAGCAGTAAATGAACAGACATATCATACTGAATATTACACGATATCTTGTAATGAAATTAAAGAAGGAAACAGAAAGTCCAGGTGGTTTGAAAGAGTTATCCCCATTCCTTATACAAAACCAATTTCAATTCATTGAAAACGAGTTAAACTCTGTTAAAAAGCTTTTCAATAGAACATTATTAGTGGAGACATCTAACGATAGAAATACTAATGACATCTATCGGACCTTTTGAAGTTAAAGCTGAGCCACACCGCCAACCGAATTACACAGGCTGTATCTTAAAGTCGTTCCTGAAGAGCAGATTAAAAGGGAACACGCCCGTCAAGGCGTAGTCAATGTTAGACCCATCAACAACAGAAAAACTGGCCAACTCCAACCCACGGGGTCTCTAATTTAGACATTTGCCTTGCCAAGAATGTGAACTCCGATTGCTATCGCTTGCCTGTCCGTCCTTATATACCAAGTCCTCTCCTCTGTTTCAAATGTCAACACTATGGACACACCAGCACATCATGTAACGTGATCTATGCTGTATGTGCAAGTTGCGGAACCTGTAGCCATAGTCCTTGCAGCTTACTTAAGCCTCAGTGTGTTAATTGGAAATTGAAATTGGTGTTCGTGTG
>JAGDQP010032525.1:0-21249 GCA_022664845.1 Lepisma saccharinum | reverse complement strand
TTTAGAGAGCCACGAGATAAATAGTTAAAAACTCCATTAACATTAAGCTCTAAGAGCTACGAATTAATGCAAAGAAAATAAAAATTAGGGCATTTCATATCATTCAGGTGCTAACGAGGCTTCAACGAAAGATGAAGGCCAGAAATAAAATTCGAAGGTGTTGAGGGTTGTCTTCAAGACTGCGGACCTCACTTCAAATGTTCTCATTTGAATTTGAATTTATGTCCTTTAGGCATCTTACTAAAAGTCTTATCTTTACCACATGAAGATCAAAGTGAGGGAAATTTGACAAAAATGAAGCACATATGACGGCAACTTCTAAAAGTTATAGGATAAACTCATTCATGCACAATCCGGATATTTTGCAGACTAAAGAAAACAGTCACATTGTGACAAGATTTTGTTTTGAAAAAACAGTTTCTACAACGTTAATTCTTTTGTGTCGGCAGGGATCGTCGTGACTACTGTACAAATGCTCTTGTCTCAGAGTAAGAGAAATGCAGCCAACCACCCACGCGCAGACAGAGAGGGATAACAGGGAGAGAATATAAATTTTGTTTTTCCTGCAACGTTAGCTATTTCCGAAAACGTGATGTGTTTTTGTTGTTATTGAACACAGAGCAGATTCCATAAATATACGTATCTCACTTTCCTTTCTCCATCTCACATATTCTTCCAATGTTGTTTTGTCAGCAAACATGATGGGAGAATTGTCACCAAAAAATAAGAGAAAAGTTTTGCTGCGAAAATAAGATTGTGTTTAGAACTTATATCGGATTGAGAAGGGTAAATCATAATAGCATTGTGTAGTTTACCACGATGCGTTTGTGCTGGATCAGTGATAACACTGTAACAATCGATACTCCAAAGGAAGAAAAGATTTGCTTCTATTTTCATCATCATCTACATCTCGTAGATCCATTTTAATATCATCCAAACGATGCTCCGGTCTTCTCAACGGCCTCTTTCCTACCGGCTTATCAACCACGATGGAATGTAATCTTCATTTTTCTCACATCCGAGCTACATGACCTTTCAATCTTAGCCGTCGTGGTTTCATTGTTCTTATAATCGGGCAAATACTATGGAATTCATTATACAGTCTTCACTCTCCAGGCGTCTGGCCTCTCTGTCTCAAAAACTTATTTTCAAACACACAACTTATGTTCAACTGCCAGGGCCGTACTCCAACTTTCACATCCCTAAGTTATTACCGGCAGAATAACCGTTCTGTATATTTTCAATTTCAGCTTTCTTGATATTAATCGTGAGTTTAGAAGTTTTCTGGATTGTAATGGTATACCTATGAAAAATCTCTGGCAGCTCCATCACCACTGCTAGTGTTCGCCGAGGGACGTCATTCCTCACAATTCTGACGTGGCAGACCATAGCTGCCTGTTTGGTCCATAAATATACTAAATATACTAAATAAAATTAAAAATAACATTACAGTGGCCGATTTGTTAGAATTCTGAGCTGCTGTGCAAGTGGTCCCGAGAAACTTACAAGCTCATTTAACACTTCAATAACAATGAAACCGAAATGCAAATGAAAACACTGTAATTTGAACAGCTTTGGTTTCTTTTAAAGTGGGAAGATTTACCTATGAAATACGTTTGCAGTTGGAGAAATCGCGCAAATAAGATAGGCGTCCAGCGCAAAGACGTGTCCAAATGTTGATGCTTTTCTGTAGAAACATTATGGTTGACTTTCTAAGATGCATAAACAGATTGAAAAGTAAATCGGAAACAAACTTGTAAATATACATATTGGGCCAGGGATTCTGTCACACCCCCTAATACTGGGTGTTACCCTCCAGATTTGCGTACACACCACATCCCCAACTTAAAAACTTTTTTACGGTTAGAATTCGATAGAAATCCTGCAAAACTGCTTACACCACCCAATTTTGACTTTACACCCCCAAAACCTGAACATTCTGGCAGAATTCCTGATAGTGCAGAGAATATGTTAAGCAAGGAATTACATAATTAAATCTTCGTACTACATCGCGATACATCATAACCAAAATATCTTCCCTGAATAGTTGTAGGAGAAATTTCAATAAAACGTGCTTTGCATTCTTAGAAGATTTATTGAACTATATCAAACATTCATAACAGCTTCAGTAATTTTTATTACAATAAAACACCGACTCATTTGCTTTATTTTCTACAGATGATCAAATTAACCGTTGTTCTGTATAACAGCTCAACTAAAAGAGCGATATTCTTTAGATACATAATATATGAAAAATTTGTTTTCGAAAATTGACTTCACAAGAACCATGGTATTAAACTTTTCTCTAAATATTTTTTTTGCTTCTTTTTTTCGTACTATTCTATCTTATGGAAATTCCCTTCTTTATTTTGAGAAAGAACTTAACAATATCGAAACGTTAAAATATGCATTAATAGTGTTTAGATATTTACTCAACACTGACGTTGCAAGGTTTAATCACATAAGTAAACTTTCCAGACAAGCTGCCTGATATTAGCTGATTTTAGTTATTTTGTGTTCATAATAAAATGTGTAAATAGAAACGTTTTCTTTTGAAATTTAGTATTCTAATGAAATAACTATTCTATTTTTCTTGAAATTCGTATGACGAGCATACAGTCTACATTAAAAGGGGAGGAAGGAAAATTCCAACATGGTTTAAAGAAGGATTAGTCTTTTTATCCTCAACTTTGATGAGCATCATTGTCGTTAAATGCACCAGTGATCAAAATATCATCCGTTGTTCAGATTGAAGCAGCGGAAAAGGCTCTTCTGCGCGTGGGACCAACAACTATTTAGTACATGGCCTGTAGTATATAATGTAAATAGCGTTTGCAGAAGAAGTTATGCACTTTACATGCAGATTCTAGCATTAAAAACAACTGTTACAAATGAAAAAAGTTGTAAAGAGAAGGTGGAGTCTTTTTGCGCCAGCGGACTATATAAAAACTTGCAGATTGTTTGAATATTCTCATGGTTGGTGCTTTGCTGTTCTTACCTTTTTTGATAGAGGAGAAATCGTCACATTTGATAAATATGTAAAAAAATAAATAAATAAAGAGCAGTATAATTACGAACACATTCATATGGTACTGAAGGATTATCTATTTCAAAGTTTATCTATAGGATCTTTTCACTTTTTGTGATTTTTGAGTGTAGAACTTAATAATAACTTTTAACTAGCTCTGTAATTTTGTTAGTGACAAATAACAAAAATTAAATAATTGTATCGCTGTGCTTTAACACATTGTAATATCTATCCTTCAATAGGTATGAAATATTGTATGACACATCGAATAAGATCCCATTGTTGTCCATCCTTCACTGAAGTTTACCACGGTTTTCCTCAGTTCTGTTACGCGAATGCCCTACTGAGAGTACCAAAATCAGTAAACACAATAGGCTCTGGGCGTTACCTTTTCCATCACTTTACTCGGAAGACATCTTGCAAAGGGATGTCGTTTCTCACAAGGGAATATCTCAAATTAATACCAACATTACCTAATCAAACAGTCTACAATCGATACAGGAGTGAAAGAAAGATCCAAATACAAATTTTCTGTGACTCACAAAGAAGGAAAGAAAATGGTGATAGTGACTAAATGTGGGCAACCAAATGTTTGTTTCCCAGCACTACGTAGAAAACTTATGTTCTACTTAACAGACATACAGTATGAGTTAAAATTACTTCTAATATTACTATAAAGATTGAAATTTTCTTTATTAAAATATTCAAATATTACATGTCAGCGAACAATTTAAGTAGATATTTTTGCCATTTTTTTCTGTTTTTTAAATCGTCATTTTAAAACTTTTATATGAAAAAGTTTCATTCTTGAACTAATTTCCGCCTATATGTCTTATAAACTCAACAAGCGTTTTCTACGTAATGTTAAAAACCAAATATTTGGTTGTCCACGTTTGGTCAATGTAACCGTTTTATCTGTTTCTGTTCCGAGCCAAAGCCAAAGGGTCAGGAGAGAGAGAACAAATACCAAATGTTAATCATCTGTAGAAAGAACTGAGAGATACATGTATTCAAAGCAGTTATAGGAATGGAGGGAAATTCCACAACGCCATAAAGAAGATTGCCAGGTTCAAACCAGTGTTGCAAACTCAAAAAGTAACACTATTTCAAGTGGACAGTCAGATCTGGAAGAGATAGATGTACGATGTTTTAAATCAGCATACAAAACTGAGTTTGTATGCCATCGACGAGAAATCACGAGAAATTGGCGGGAAAATTTAGTAACAGTATTGTTTGTTATACGCTGTTTATGAATGTCTGGCGCTAGTTTATATCGTATTATAAGTATATCACTGACATCCGCACATTGTTATACCTACATCCATCCAGATGGTGGCACAGATGCATTATTAAAATTGACAGACTTTGTCAGACTATATACCCCTGAATATCTTTACACACAGTATTCGTGTGCCATTCTACGGATTCTACCCAATTCTACATTTGTACCAGTGTCGGTCTCTGGTGACTGCGAGTATAAGTACGTCCAGCTACCAATGTCATTTGACTACTTATGACTGTAGTGCGCGGCATTGAGTGTACAATGGCGCCAGATATTCATAAGTGGTCAACCACAAACAATGCTGTTACTAACTTTTATTGGGGATTTCTCTTGAACCACTGGCACCTATTCTTTTACACACGAACTCAATTTTTATGCTGATTTAATACTTCTAGATCTGAGTGTCCACTTGAAATAGTGTTACTTGTCATCAGAAATCTGAGCTTTTGTGAACAGCATTATGTACTAAAAAGGAAATGTTTTTTGCTCGAACAAAAATTCTGGTGTGAAAATCTGTTTTTCCTGAAGAATGTGATACGCTGAGATTAGGAAAAACGATAATTCATCTGTGAATTCCTCTCTTGCTTCCCAAACTGACCAATGACTACTCGAACACTGTATAGTACAAAAGACTGGAAATAACCTTGTAAGTCGTAAACGCGTGAAGGGAGTCAGACAAAATACTGAATGGAAGTAACGTGGATGATGTGTTACCAGTGAGAATCTTGGCAGCCATCTTCAAAGCCACCATCTTGGAATTTCCCCGCAAATTGGTAATAGAAAGTGGGTCATGTGACATATCGTTTTAGGCTAGCTTGTTTCAAGAAATCCAAATCTGAAGTTTATTTTTATGTAACTTTATTCGTTTAGGAGATGGCAACATTCAACTTTGGAATTTTACTTTCTACAACATATGCGTAAAGTGGTATACATTCGGGTGGACACACAAACCCAGCACTTTTGTCAAATTCTGTTTCCTACCTCAGCCTGAGCCAAAGATGCCTAAATGCGACAGACGCAATTCAGTTTATTTCCAGTTATTGTAAACGCAATACTAAAACAGTCGGCTCATTTAAAAAAACTTTTATAGATATAAAATGTATGTAAGTATCTTGACGATACCACAGTACTAATTTTTCGTTCTACTTGCTTTTCTAGACCTACGGACCGTTCAATGAAAGACGTTGAGATAATATCGTCGCGCCTTCGGAAAGTGGACCAGTTGGACAAACTCCCATACCAACTCCTCCAACAGCTAGCGTTCTGTGGCTACTACGAAGACCTCGAGAAGGGAGTTACTCGTGAGTACTTTATTCTCCTTTGAAATAGAAAGCAAATTATAATTTGTTGTCTGTAATTTGTAATAGTTTAGATCGAAAATGGGAAATTCTACAGTGTTAATTGAATGTTTTACAAAAAATCACCTATGTTTATGTAAAATGTAATACATAACTAGTTTTTATTGTGAATCCAGGATCCTTTACTCCAGGATCTTCCTTCTTGGACATGTGTTTTATTTGTTTCTCAATTTCCTTTGGCTAACTGAGGCTCTTGCGTGTATATTTGTGTCAATGTCAACACTTGGGTTTGATGACATCAGGTTACGTTAGAGTGGGGTTTCAACATTGTTAGCAAAACATTCCACTTGTGATGGAGGATCCCCTTGGTTTTCGTGTGTACGTGGATTAATCTTTAGCTCCTTGGAATCATTGTGAGTGGAACCAGATTTTGGCATAGTTTCTTTTTAGTGCTTGAAGAGTGTCTTTCCAGTACAGAATAGTTGGTCATTTTGTCATTGCTTTAATCTTTGTGCCACCGACGTCGTGCCAAGCGTTTTATATATATAGCTTCAAAGTGATACTTTTTTCACTGCTGATGATCGGTTTGCAGCGATTCTCGTGGTTCCAACTCCTTCAGCTTTACGAAGTATACTGCATGAATAAAATATCAGTAATTCAAAGGTTATAAATTAGATGACCCAAGGTACACTAATGTTTCGCTTAACCAGTTCTGGACAGGAAAGAAATACTTCTTCCACCCCCTCTCCCTTCCTGAATGTACTCATGCAGTGATTGGAAGGATCCATAAACAGATATACACATCCTACGAGGGTCACTCAAAAAAATGTACAGCATTTGTTTTAAATTTCAATTGTTATTTTACATCTTTGCTATTTTTACGTATGTTGATACATCCGTTAGGAACAAAATGTTACTTTCCACATAATCTCTGTTCCTTTCAGCTGCCTCATGCCACCTTGGAACTATGGCCTGTAAACATGCACGGTAGAAGTTTCGACCAGCATGCCTGAGCCGCTTTTAGCAACATTCTCGAGCGCTTCATCATCTTTAAACCTAGTTTCGCGAATGGATTACTTCAGTTTACAAAGAGACAGTAAACTTACGGTGTCAGATCAGAACACTTATTGGTCCTTTTACTAAAGATCTTTGCTTCTGCCGATGTTGTTTAACACGACACCGTCGAGTTTGAGGTTTCCTAATGGTTGCCACATGCGCGTCAGAATTAATTATGGTTCCATGAGCCATAATATCCACAAGCAAGAGTCATTCTGAATCGAAAAATACAGTAGCCATAACTTTCTTGCCGAAGGCGCAGTTATGCATGTATTTTTCTTGGATAAGTTTTAATGATTCAGGGAAGACTCTTCCACATCAAAATGGTTCAGCCATTTTTCATCTTCTGTCACAATTCTTGTAAGAAAGTCATCCCCACCATTCTCATACTATTTCAGATGTTCGCTACACACTCTTTTTCGTGTTTCTTTGTAGATCTCTGGCATCCACCTGGCACAAACATTTTCAACCCAAACTGTTTCAATATTCTGCATACGCTTGGAGCGACAGTTCTTTCACTGTTACGCATCTATCAGCCCAAACCATGTTGTGAACACACTTCACACTGTCAAGAAACTGAGTAGTGCTCTGGGAAGAAGATCCTAAATATTAGCGTGCCCACTTTCAACAGATATTTTGCTTGCCCTGCGACTAACTGTTACTTGATCGACAGCGTCATTTCCATACATCGTTTTCAGCCAGTTGTGAATGTTTCCAACAGATTCGTTTTCGCAACACAGGAATATGCACGTTGCTTCTGACGCTAAGCGCATCAGCCATCTTGAAGGAGTGCTATGACAGCTCCACGCGAGAACAGGTTTAACTCAATTTTAAAACAAGTAGCAAGACGGCTTGCTTCTATGGCCTCTATAAATAGCAAGGGTGTGGAGTGCCAATTGGGATTTTGAACGAAAACTGTGCATTTCTTTTAGAGTGACTATCGTAGTTTGCAATAAAGTATTATCTTTCATGAATCAAAACCTCACTTGTTGATGGCCCTGCTATCAAATTTTCCAATTTAAAGTTTATACTGCAAATGCATTTATTACATTTGCAATCATTCGTACTCGGATTATTTTGATAGCTGATTTTGGCTTATATATTCCAAAATATTTCTCATGCATGGCAGAATGGATGGTAATAAAATATATTTCTATTCTATGATAATAAAAAGAAGCAAGGTCAATAGTGTAAAAATTAAGTAGATGCTGGGATAAGAAACATGAACAAAGGTTGTCTTGGTGTATTAGTAAACGACCTCGCTTCCTACGCTAAGGCTTCAGAGTTCGATTCGTACAAGTATACTATTTTCACTTTTTGTAAGTGAGTACTTCAAGACATTTAGAAAATTAGATTTGTTCTTCACCCATATGCTACCATTCTACTTACATTCGCAGTGAAGTATATAATCAATTTGTAAATTAAAAAATTAAACTCAATAATGCTATTCATACTGTTTCGAGTTTAAGACTTTAAAAATAATTAACCTGGTTGCTAGTGACTTCTTCCTTATGGTGAATAATGTGTTTTTCCTTATTTATCCAAACAGTAAATTAAGGTACAAAAAAAATGTACGATAATCTGGAACTGTAGGCAGTAATCCAGTCTAATATTGAACAAAAACCACACGGACTTCCCTTCTTTTGACTAGATGGAGGCGGAGAAACATAATAGCTAGGTCTTCCTTGCTATTACCTCACGGCAAAGACCTGTTAGTTGCCAGCTGATGCTATATTTAGCAAACATTTTCACTAGCTTCAGCAAGCGATCCCGCCCCTGCAACTTTTGTTTTGCATTTTCATTTTTCCGTGTGATTTAGCTAAATGTTAAATATTAATTTTTTCAATGATTTTGTTTTTTTAATACCATTTTGAATATTTTGTTCTCCTTTTCTGTTCTGTTTGATTGAACAGACTTCAGGTCAAAAATGAACTGCGAATTGGCAACTGGAAATTGAGAGCTCTCATGACCGAAGTATTTCTCAAGTTTCTAACAATGCTTCCACCCTAATCCTTTAAATCAGTAGGCTATATCTGTGGCGACGTTTGCTTGTTAAAAGTATGGACCGGACATTTCTTGCAGGAATTGACAACAGGCATTAAACGATGGGATTGCTTAAGAAATAGGATATTCTCTAAACACAATTTATTCATGTTTTACTACAAATGAACAAAACCAATGCAGAGATGGAGAAGAGATGTCTCCGCATGAAAATTATTAATAGGAAATATCTGTGAGATAATTTATTATTGAAAACATGCGCTTTATATTCCGAATTTAAAAGACAAAACAAAATACAAAATTTCTGTTTTAGGTCTGCTCAATTGTTTTAATCAGAAAACGTGATGTTCAAATTGCTATCGAATCCTTAGATCTAATATTAATACGGTTAATAGGGTCTATTATTATTCCTAGAATCCCGAACATAACGGTTATTCTCTATAAAGCATCGATTATTCCGAAAAGAAGATCCACCATTAGAATTTGATTGGCAGAAGAATCTATGTTGGTAGTCTGACTTCCTACTTCAGATCAGTGACGCACCTGTCCAACATTTGCCTTACTTTTACGCTCAGGTCCTATACTGTCAGTATTTTTACTAGTCAGTAATATCTATTTGCTTTAAGACATAGCCTCGAGATTTGCATCTAACTTGGGACACAGTGTTTTGGAAATAATGAAAAGAGAAACTTTGTTGCATCCTGTACCCTTCAGTGATTCTTGTAAGGTCAGCGCATCACTCTCAAGGTATTTCCATCGATTTTAAATCGTTTAAACACCATTTGGAAATACAGGCCATGGCCAGTTGGCAAGATTCCGGAAATACATATAAGAACTCAACAATGAACATAACTGTCCTTAATGAATGGACTCTACTCACCTGTAGAGGAGATTGCTAGGAAAAAAAAGCGATAGTTAAAATTTAGGCCCACCACATAGTGTGAGGGCCTAATGAGGCCTGGTGTGTTGGTGTGAGATATGAATTCCATAAGAGATGATGTGAAATACATTTCCATCAACATCATGAGTGGCACCTTTACCTTACTGTACGAGTTATCGTCTTTAATACTATCGAGAAGATGCATCTGCTTTTTCCTTTTCTCTCAACCATATTTATAATTTCATCCCTCAGTAAGCAATCACAGCGTAAGCAATGCTCTAACCAATTTATTTTCCCATTTTTATTGTCACAATTATTTGTTTGCTCTTGGCTAGTCTTCAGCACTTCCTCTTTACGTATCTTGTGTCCAGGTGATCTTTTCCATTGTTTTCCACATCCACATTTGGATTGCTTTATATATATTTTTAGTAAAGTCCATGTGTCGGTTCCATTCCACACAAAACATTTAATCAACCTCTTCCTCAACTCTTTTTTATCGATTCATAGAAGATATTCTTCTTCCTCCTCAATGGCTCTTTCGTCATTGTTAGTCTCGCTTTTATTTCTTAGGATCAGTTCTACAATCGACCGCTAAACTTCTAGTCAGGAGGATCTTCCTCCTCAACATAGCACTGACTAGAAGTTTAGAGGTCGATTGTAGAACTGACCCTTACTCTATCTTTCATGGTCTGATTCAGACAAATTTGATCTAAGCCCGTCATGTCCAAGGGATGACGTTCTCGGGGCCATATAAAAGAAGGGGTGAAGAAGATAGTGCCCAAGTCCTTTTTTTAGATATTCTCGCATTCACATGGCGAAACTGGGAATAAATGGAAAAACGTTAGGATAGTCGCCAGCGATTATTGATCCCCATTGCCTATCCAAGGTTCCTAGGGATCCTAACAATATGTTGCATAGATATATACACATATACATAACGGAACTATGTCTACAGCTTTTATCTTATTAAGGCTCAATGGAAGTGGGTTTTCCCGCCTTTTTTGTTTATTTACGTCAATTATTCAAAATTCATTGCAGGAAAACAAAATTTAACTTTCAGAGACCAAAGTTCGTTTCATCCTGTAATGAGTTCAATTAGCTTTATGGAAATGTTAGTAATAACTTCAGGATTGTGTGCAGACACTTTTGGGACATTATTCTGTCCGAAAAGTGTCTTCACACAATCCTGCAGTTACTAGTAGCATTTAATTAAAACAAATTGTACCCGTTGTTAACGGACGAAACTAACTTTGGTCTGTGAAAGTTAAATTTTGTTTACCTGCAATGAATTTTGAATAATTGAAGTAAAACGAAACAGGCGGAAAACCCCACTTTTATTGAGCCTTAAACAATAAAATAAGAATGTTTTCTAAGTAACATAAAAATGTCAGTTACTAAAGCGTATCCGTTATGAATTTTATATGGGAATGCAGCTTCAGAATTATTACAGGTAACAGAAGTTCACAAAGTTAAGAGAAATTTTTTAATGGCAAAAATTAGATGAAGAAAACGTATGATAAACTCATTCTCCATATTGTGCATATTTTCCTGGATACAACATAATATTAACTCTTGCATCGCAGGATGTCATTAAGGCCTGTCAGTTTTGTCATGAGAATGTATAATATGTATTGACTGATCTCGTATGAGATATAAAAAGGGGGAACTGATTAATGTTTTAGTATGTTTTAAACAAAGAAAAATGTACTGTAGGCAAACATTGACAGTTGATATGTGTAACAGTGTATTAATATTTACCAGCAGATTGTCACTGAGATACAGAGAACACATGCAATCCATCTCCCGTTGGTAATGAAACAGGGTCATTTGTTTATGTTATTGGTAAAGTAATTTGCAAGCAAATGTTAGTCTCTCCATATACACACATATTCTTTTATATTTAGGGAGACAGAAAGAAAGAGAGAGAGAGAGAGACTGGGAAAGAGAGATAATGAGAAGAAGAATAAAATGAGGAAAACAAATGAGAAAAAATCAGTTCATGAGAGTGAAAAAGAGACCCAAAGGAAGAACAACAAATTAGAAAAATATGAAAACAAATGAAAGAATGGCAAATGGAACAAGCAGAAAGAGAATAAAAGAAAAAAGAAAATTGAGGCGAGAAATATTGAATGGCAGAAAATATAAAGAAAACTAAAAGAAGGAGATACAGGCAACTGAAAAGAAAAGAGAAGTAAAAACGAAGAGAAAAAAGAATGATAGATAACAAATTAATGGAAATGAATCAAGGAAGAGAAAGAAAGAAAAAAGAAGAATAGAAAGATTGTTTCGAAAATAGATGGACTCAAATGCCAAAGGCATAGGATAGCAGCAGTAATTTTTATTGCGTCACCGTCACGTGAAGGGTTTGGCGAATGCCGTGGAAACCGCAGCATGGGTGGTTCATAACCGTGCCTAGCGTCGTTCATAGTAGTAGAAAAAACAGACTTGTACAAATAACATCTACATTCAATATAAGCCATAGAAATACGCGTATTCAGCAGGTTAGTGACGTATTCTTTACCTTTCATGGGACTTGGGAGCAGACGGTTAACTTTTGTTAACGTCATGCTATCGGACATACAGTGCTTTACGTGAGCTCGTGAACTCGATATTTAGACCCTGGAGGTCTGAAAAATGCGACGTGGTTCGATGAGTCTTCTGAGTTTAGTCCGGACTGGCACAGGCTAAGGGTGTTCGGAAGTTCAAAGTCAATTCCGGAATTTGGAATTACTTGGATTCCGGAATTTTCTGGAATTCTGACATACCGGAATTCCGACGTTCCAAAATTCCGACTTTCCGAAATTCCGCCATTTTGGAATTGCCATTGCCGTGGTGGCTCAATGGTAAAGCGCTCACTTCTGGCGCTTGGTTTCGTCGGTTCAATCCCTGCTCGTGCCATGAAGGTTTTGTCGTGGACAAACACTGTGTGCATGGGTTTTCTCGGGGTTCTCCTGTTTCCTTCCACTTTCTCCACTCCACCAATCACCCCATCATCATCCATCCGGAGTGGATCAAATTTGCCTAAAGCCTTTAGGCTAATGGTTTTAAAAATTAAATTCAAATTAATAATTTGTAATTTCCAAATTCCGGAATTTCGAAATTATGACTTTCCGGTTTCCGAAATTCAGGAATTCCGAAATCGCAAGTATTGGCATTCCGATTCCGGAATTCCGATTTACATTCCGGAATGTTCCGGAATTCCGAACACTCCTAGCACAGACAGACTCTACGAAGCCAGACCCAGTTGTTAACAGAGCATCATGCGGACTGGTGATTGCTCAAAAATAGCGGGGAGTCGGCCACGTGACATAGGTTTGGTCCATTGTTCTCGTAAACACATCATTGGTCAGTTATTACTACGTTGAACTGCGCTTGGTGACCATTTACAACAATCCTTCATGGATCTCATCGGATGTTCCAGCAGAATAATGCACCGTGTTATCGGGCCCAAGTTACGCAACATTTGTTGAAGGAACATCGAGGAAAGTTGCCATGAATGGGGTGACCAGCACGTTCACCTAACACTATCCGGCTACCGAGACAGGTATCCACTTGTCCAGAAGTCATCCACTTGTGGCATCGATAGTGCACTTCACCGCAAAAGCGGGAGGGGATCCCCACCATAATTCGTACTTGTCTCGTGACTTCTGGCATATAAAAGTACAACGTTAAAATTTTTTCTCATGCTACAAAGTATGCAAAAGAATTTAGCAATTTTTAAATTTGTAATTCTCTAAACCACCCCACCTCTACAGTAGACCTCACAATATTAAAATGCACAGCTGCAAATACGTTAACATGACTGTTCAGTATTTTAATGTCTTTCCCGGTAAACGCTATAATTATTATCACGAAAAACAATGCAAGTCTGTACGTGCGTATAAACACTTATTCATTTTCTTAACTTCTTTTACCGTCCGAATCTTTCCTTGCTTCGAATCTTTATAAGGTTGGTATATACAGGGTGCGGCAAGTATTTAAAAACAAATTCACGTCCACAGGATAAAGACACAGATAATGGAGGTAGAGCATTTATTACGTTTTTACGTTCTGTACAGGTGACCACATACACAATGGACGACATCATTCAATAAAACCGCCGTCAGCCGCAGTAACCGCCGTCTTCACGCTGTCGAAACCGCCTGCAGGTAGTAATGAGATTTGTCTTGTGGATGTTTGTCATTGCATGCGCAATAGCTGCCTTGAGAGCTGCAACGGTGTTGTGTGGATGTCTATTGGAATCCTTCTCAACCACGCCCCATACGTGATAGTCCATTGCGTTAACATTTGGGGAACTGGGTGGCCACATGTTGGGAGTGACATGATCATGAAAATTTTCGACCATCCATTCTTGGGTTGGATGGACTGTATGGGATGGTGCGGCATCTTGCTGTAGAACAAACTTCCAAATAACAAAAACAAGCCTCCACATAGTCCTTCTTCTCCCTTGCATGGGAAGAAGTTATGCTACTCTTTACATAATAAAAAGGTTTCTGTCTTCATAATGAGTTCTTGATTAAATTAATAGTATTTGATTGATAAAGATGACCCCGTGATGGCTTAAGCCATCACAAATTGTTTTTTTGTGAAAGTAGTGGGCACACAATTCGTATGGAGGTATACATATGGATGCCCGAGGATGTTCCGTAGCATTTTGAAGTATGTATACCATAAACAATGAATAAAATACAAAGTGCAAAATATTGTAAGCACTTTGGCAATAAGTGTGTACATTACGGAGCAGAATGGAGTGCGGAGAAGAACGGAACAGACTGAATTGTCTTACTAAATCTGAATTTATTATAACAAACCAGGACATTTTTGTCATTTTTCTATTGTTTTACGTAGTAAATATAACACACAATATGACTGTCAATTTATTAAATTTCTTTCTTATATCTTGGTAGTTATTCTTAGTTTAATGCTAAGTACTCCGCTCTGCGCCTTTATCCTTATAACTTATTTTTACTTATGTATCCTGGATGGATTTTTCTTTCACAGAATAGCGATAAAGAATACATCAACTTAAACAAATTGTATTATGTGGATAGAGGCACCATTTGATTCAATCAAACAATTTGAAATATTTTTTTGCGTATAATGTTACGCATTTTATATTCGCCTCTTCGTTACATGCATCATTGTCGAACGTACATTCTCACACAACGTCAGAAAAAAAAATCAGATTATGTATTTCAGTGGATCAAGTAATGTGATAAATATTCATCACTCATTTTGATGCACTTTATTTCATGTGTGTAATGCATAAAATTAAGGGTGTATATCACTGGGCGATATATTTTTATGTTAATTTCATTGATATTCATGGAATTGTTTAAACCATTTAGAACTCTCAGATGTGGAATTTTTAATTCCTTCCATCACCTAACATTTATCACGATTGTAGTGACAAGTTAGAGGTTGCAAATATGTCGTTTTTCTTTTAAAAGTACCTTATGTTTTTCTTTAGAGTAAACTTTATAAAATATTTGATTTGTTTGATAAGTGAGCTAATAAGAGGCAGTCGGAAGAGAACTACATTATCTCTCTGTAAAATACAAATATTCTCTCGTAAGCAGGAGCTAAATACTAAAAAATCACATAATTATTTCCTTTGTTCAAGAAACTGTTCGAACGTTTTAGCGGTGAAACGGTACAGTCGTGAATAAACCCTTGGGACTGGTTACGATGTGATCAAAAAATGAATTATGTTCTCTTCTGTCTGTAGATCAAAACCGCCAACGGGCAAAGTGTCACTTCATAGCCTCAAATGTAGGATAAGTCACTGAGCTTAAGATCGGAAGTTTCTAAGGAAGTTGCAGTGCTTTCCACTCATATTTCTCAACCCAATCTGTTGTGCACTATTTACATGATGTTTTCCATTGGCATGCAGCACGATTACTTCTGACAGTAAGCTATGACATTTATTGTGAATAGCAGCGCGCAATTTGTCCGATGTTTGACAATACCGGTCTGCAATCACAGCTATTTGACATTCAAGAAAATCAATCATCAAAACACTGTAATCCTAACTTTGCGCTCTAACGGTGTTGCCTTTAATTTCGTGGGAGGTGCAGAAGAACGTTTTCAGGTCAGTAATGAACATCTCCTTTCTGTGGCAACAAAAAAGTCAACTGCCTAATCTCTCGTAACCATGCGTGATAAGAGTGTGTTACAATCCTTACGATAACGTTGCAAATGTATGAATTCATTATGTATGAAATGAATATTACGTATTTATAAAATCTCTGTGACCATAATAATGTAATGGTGTAATGGCCACACGCTGTAATGGTCATAAAGACGGAGACGAAGGTTTTCTGGTCAGTGATGAGCTTCTGCTGCTTGTGGTCTCAAAGTAGTCAATGGGCGCATTCATTGGTATGCGACGTGAATGTCACACCTACTGCAACGTTGCAAATGTACATGAGTGAAAGACTCATTCGAATGTCTTTCTGGTCAGACAACTTCAACATTCAGGTTGCACGAACCTTTCTGTATTGCAACATTTTATGACTATTGTGATGGATATCAGTTGCACTGTAGCGGTTCTGGGTTCATGGACGAGAGTATTCTTTAAAATTTCATGAGCATATCCTGCAAGCAATAGATCACTAGTTTAAACGAGAATTTTCACAGTGGTCGCTGACACTTGGTGATGGTTTAGCAGAGGGAGGTGATTGTAAAACTAAGCTGCTAGAAATTTGATTGTTCTTCAATAGTTTCCAAAAAGGAATAAATTCACTAGCAATAAGGGAGTGACACTTTTTCCTGTAGTTGTTTTGTTTTGCTTTATTGTGGTTCCTACTACTGAAAGAATCGCAAGACTCCTTCGAGACGGAATTACAATTTCAACCCTAACTAATTTTCACTCCCAACTGTTAATTCATACGGCTGCCAAAGAGACGGAAGTGGTCAGATCACCGCCCTCACGCAGGTGACAATGACACTGTCAGCAGTGGCTGGTCTTTGCCGACAGTTGTCGTGCAGACGTTATAAATAAATAGTAAACTCTTGTAAGAAAAAAGTTGTTGAAATTTTGTTGACTTCGAATATTGGTGAATTGATTAAAGGCATCAATACAACAAACGCATATTCATCAGCTCCCATAGCTTATTTGTTTGTCCTATCTTATGAACTTTCCGTAGAATGACAGAGAGGCCGAAATGTCCATCCCTGGCAGGGAGAACAGAGTCAGGGAAGAATTTTACAGAGGCTAGGAAATCCCAACCACCACCCCTTCAAATACAACACTGACAACAACATTTGTTCTTTCTCTGACAAACTCTTTACAACATTTTCAACGAAATTTTATCCTGAACATTATATTTCTCTTATACATAACCTGCAATCGCGATGCAGAAGGACATACTTAAAATAAATGTATTTTTATCGAACCCAATTCGTGAAAATAATCATGGATAAGAATAAGGTGAAAACAAAACCTAAAAATTCTTCTTCTGAGAGGAATAAGACTACTAAAACAATTGCCATGGAAACCAATGAACTAAAAATGAAAATTGGCGGGAAGTGGTCAACGGACTTCCTTTTCTCTCTCCCATGATATCATATTTACTTTCACTGAACGCTTAGCTTTAGTTTTGAAGATGTATGTTCTTTTATATAAATCATTTATTTTTATATCTATTTTTACGTAGGGTAAAGGGAGACAGATTGGGCCTTTTAAGTCAATGGAAAAAGAGCTTTCTTTTCTATTCTTATTTACTTAAAAATGGATTACATGAAATGTCAATCCTTCACGAAGAACGTAAACATACAATGGCTAGGGTCTGGACCAATATGTGGGTCAGTAACAATACACATCCAAGAAAATCTAACCAGAACAATTTCTCAGATCTCAGCTTCTTCTTAACTACATGTCATCACCTGATTTCCTCCCTTCCACATGTAGAGCACTTGTCTAGATAAGCTGAACGAATTTCATTGAACCATGTGTGTATTTCTAATATTTTGTCGAGTCTGAGTTCCATAAGCCATAGAGTTAGTTAGTTCTATAGACATTGTATGTTTATGCAGTTCTAGGCACTCAATACATTCATTTTCAATGGCAATAATGGAATGGTCACTGCCGTAAACAGAAGCAAAGTTGCAGATGGCGATAGGATGAAGTCTTCGGTACGCCATCCACTTGGATTGGAACCTTGACGTTTTTTTTTCGCAGACTTTTTGTTTTCAAGTATTTCGGATGATATAATAGTCTTTCCAATGCTTTTGGTATTAGTGAAGTTCGGATTGTCAGAAACCAGTTTAATGAATCGTTTTGAAACATTTCTTCGAGATTATTTTCTCCTGTAGTGCAACGATATGTAATGGCTTGTGATGTTGGAAGATGCCTTAGTATCTCTTCCTCTATATCTTTACCTGGATAATATTACGACTCACTGAGATTCTGGAACGGTTTGTTGATCTTATGAACGGTTAACATAACAATAAAAAGTGCGCCATCTTACTCCACTGCGTCGAGATGAATGTCTTTCCATATACCTAACCAAATGAGAGCCTGTCTTAAATGTTGGCAACAAGTACAGAAGTGTAGATTGCAAACTTCTCGGATATGGCTTTAAAACTGTATTAATTGCTACCTATATTGAGATCTATGATATGTACAAAATAGTGATGATAAAAAATATTTCACTTAATTGATATGCCTTACAAGTTTGAAGAAGTGGTCTATTTTCAATTTCGGTTCTAGCGGGAACACAAGTCGCTACTTTTGTCTCCTCCTATATAATCTCTTAAACTGTGAAAGACTGGCACCAACGGCCTATTCCTTCATCACTAATCATATGATGCGCCATCTGTCCCCCCGCACCATTTGTCCGTCTTCTACCCCCTATAGTTGGTTGCACAGTCGTCGGGATCATTTTTTCGGTCCGGAAGAAAGGATACCGGTATATTATAACCCCGATTAGCATTGTCCAATATAGAATTGTAGAATATATTCTATGATTTTAGATGGGTTTTTAAGCGGGCGTATTTGCCGAAATTTGAGTCTTCGGCCGCTAAATGGAAGTGCTTTCTAAACTTCTTTGTCTTGACATGTAAACATTTTATGTAAATACTATGTGCTTGGTGCTCTTTTTCTACTTGTGAAAACACACAACCATAAAATAACGTTAACCAAATACATAGAATAAAGTATACCAACGAAACAAAAAGAATGTAGGAGAAAGAGCCTTGTAATTTTCGGTGTCTATCTTGAGACTTTTCAGTTAATTCTCTAGTAACTTGAATCTCTTTTTTATTCTTGTCAGCTTTCGTTAATCGTTTAACTCCCCCCCCCCCTCTTTCCTCTTCAAAAAAAGGGGCTTTTTCAGTTGTTCTCCAAATAGATTACAAGGATAAACATTTCCTGGAATTTATTGTAGACTAATTAGAACGAAAAACTTCTGTGCATTTTGTCACATTATTTGACACAACCGTTTTATATCTTCTTAATTATTTTAATGTCATTAGAGTCTTGAATCTAATTATACTCTGAAATTTGAAGTGTAAGATGTTATTTAATTGGTCATTAGGTGAGACATATTTTGTTTCCAAACTAGAAGGTAAATTGTTACATAAAGTGTTGTTTGTGACAACGTCATTCTACAAAGTGACGTTTGTGGCAGATATATATGCGGAAAGTAACGACACAATAGCGATTAACAGAGGAGAGAGTTTATTTTCATTTAGTTGCTTATACCTAGGGCTGTGCGATTTTCGATATAACGATCGATAGACTGATATTTTGAAAAACGATATATCGAATATCGATTTGATAGATATTCACTTTCCAACAATGTTTCGATATGAATTTTCTATTTTGAACGGTTCTTTGAAATGAACAAGTGTCAAACATTCTGCAGCAGTTGGGTAAGTCCCAAACCTCCCGGTCTCTTCCGACCAAATCTCTCGCACTCACATGGAAATGCTTCATGAAACGTTCCCACGATCCACGTAATTACGATATCGTAGACAAAACACTATCTGTCATGACGCCTGACAACGTTATCAGTAGTGAGGAAAATGTGTCTTCCTCTCCTTCTCCTTTTCTTTCTTCTGCATAACTTGTTTTTGTTTTATAGTCATGTTTTTTTGGCTCTTGAAACTTTTTAAGATACCGCGAATTGAGACGTACATAAAATACAATGCCATTACGCGACATACATAACAGAAAACGAATTCGCAAATATTCATTTGGAAGCTCTTGGAAAGTGGCAGCATTATTTTCTTTGTCTTCATTAAGTACCAAAAATCGATTATTAGTTTCTTTCTTTTTTCTTTATTTGTTAAATAAAGAAGCATCTCGTAATATGTCTCTGGTTTCGCTGAAGCAAGAATAGTTGGTAGAACACTTGGAAGGTCCTGGGTTCGATACCAGTGGCCCACAACCCAGACTGGAGTTTTACTACTTTTTTTCCTCAGTCATACCAGGCAAATGCGGGGATAGTACCTTCAATTAGGTCCTGTCCAATTCCTTCATTCCGGTGACACAACATTGTAAAATAAGCCTCGTGGGCACCGACCAACATCATGTTCGGATGAGCTACTCAGGAACACCGTAGAAGCGGACCTTGGAAAAGTGTTCGTGTCATTGCAGTCGAGGTAGGCATACATCATATCACTGCCAGTCAGCCACTACGTGCGATCGGTAAGGTGAAAAAGTTGGATTTAAGGGTGCCACACGAATTGACACCGGCCAACAAAAATCGCCGTCTGGAAGTGTGCAGTTCGCTGAACGTAAGAAATAAGAAGGGAGGTTTCCTGCATCGGACTGTCACTTCAGATGATTAATGGATCTGCTATGACAATCGTAAACGGTCAGGACAACGGCTGAATCGTGATCAATGTCCAGGACGGTGCCCTAAACCATTTCTTAACCCACGGAAAGTGTTGTTGCCGGTATGGTGATCTATGGTGGAAGTGATTCCTCATGCCTTTCTCAGGCGTAGTGAAACCATCTCTGCAGATTGTTACAGTGCTGAACTCCATGAAATGCACCGCAAACTTGTCCGCAAGAATCCGGCAATGGTCAACAGACATGGTGTACCCATATTACATAACAATTCCCGCCCACACGTCCTGCAAAGAACGGTGCAGGCTCTCCAGGAGTTGCAGTATGAAACCCTTCCTCGCCCGCCATATTCCCCCGATCTCTCTCCCATTGACTACCACCTCACCTCGATCACTTCTTGGCAGAGAAGACCTTCGCTGATCATCGGGCGGTTCAACATGCAGTTGAAGATTTCTTCGCATCGCAGACTCCAGACTTGTGTTTCGCCAAGAAATCCAATCATTAGTTGAGTTATGGCAACAGTGTGTGGCTGCAGACAGCAACTATTTTGATTAACAAGGTAATGTAGTTTCCATTTCTTTTGGGGGAGGAACTTTAGACATAATGCACCTGAGGATGACATTTCATTCGCACCAACCCAATATTTTTTTACGTTTAACCTTCCATGGACCTAGCAGGTTTACACTAGGTTTTTCGCCATTTTTTTAGAAATTATTTTTTGATTTATAAAAAATTATAATTCGAGCCTTAGTAAAAAAAAGTAAATAAGAAACCACATTCCACACTGCACGTATATAAGATAGAAGAACCAACAATACGTAAGATGTGTACGATATATGCGTAGTGACAGATGATCGAAAACTCCAGTGAGGTCACGCACAAGCACTCACTGATGCAAAAATAGAT
>JAGDQP010032524.1:0-21250 GCA_022664845.1 Lepisma saccharinum | reverse complement strand
ATTTATGGCCTTTAGGCATCTAAGGCTCAGGCCGGGGTAGGGAAGGGGAAAGAATGCGAGAAGTTGTCAGACAGGGCCTAAGTTGAAGGTATCACCACGCATGTGTTTGGTGTGATTGAGAAAAACCCTGGAAAAACCTCAATCAGGATGGTCGGCACACGGAATTGAACCCACGATCCCCTGAATGCTAAGCCAATGCTCTACCGCTGAGCTAGGGCCACTTGGTGCTGCTAAGTGTCAAAAGATAGACGCCAGACCAAACATTTAACCTCATTTGTCCACTTCCAGTCTAATCCAATATGGGCCAAATTTTAAGTTCTAACTCTGTTTTCTACACTCGTTATCGCTGTGCGGATCATTACAGGTCCCTTGATAGCGAAGCTATTGCAAAGGGAAATTGTAATCCCGCTCAGTCAGTCTGTCCGTCCGTTAAAATCAATTGTTCAAAATGCTTCCATTCCGTTATACCTATCTGCGCCAAATATTGCATAAACATTATTGGATACAATAGAAAAATTATGTGGGTGTCACCGTCCCTAACACCCCATTGTCAGTGTTGCCAACCTATGTTCAGACAATATATCTCATGAAACACAAGGTGTAGAGACATGGTGTCTAAGGTATCGTTGGAAATGTCTTGGCTAAACTAATTCAGAGCCACTGGAAGTCTTGACTGCTGCAGTGGGTCAGTGCTGTAAACCGATTGTTTGAAAATTCATTTTTTGAAATTACTTTCATTTTGTAAGACGTACAGGCTGCACCAAAATTGGCATAAACATAATGAATACAATAGAAAAATTCTGTGGAAGTCACAGTCCCGAAGCACCCCAGCTATAAGTGTTTCTACACAATCCTTTTTTTTTTTTAATTGCATCAATTACGTTCGAGCGCTCCAGTTGTCAGTTCTGCCAACCTGTTTTATAAAAACGAATGCTTGTGCGTCTGGCATGCTATCAAGGGCTCGGAGTAGGGATGTTTGGAAGTGCGAAATCAGTTCCGGAATTCCCAATTTTTTCGACTCCGGAATTTCCCAGAATTCCTACTTCCGAAATTCTGACGTTCCGAAGTTCTGATATTTCGGAATCCCAATTCCTGAATCCTGATTTTGATTACGGAATTCCGAACACACTTAGACCAGAGCCTTCGCGATTGTTAGAATCCCAGGACTGCTTCGGGACGGTGACGCCTACAGAATTGAATTCAATTATGTTTATACCAATTTTGGTGCAGATAGGTCTAACGAAATGGAAGTAATCTGAAAAATTGGTTCGGAAACATACAAAAACTTCATTTTTAGCTACGTACTAAGGACAAAAATAAATTTTTACTGAAGATCCGAGGTCTAATGATAATGTATTCTTCAAGCATATTTTTATTCTCAAGTCAAGATTACGTGCGAAAAATTTTAAGAAAATTATTGTAACCACAATGTGACTTTTCAGAAGACAAAAAAACGTCTGCGCGAGCGATAAACAATATTGCATTGTAGAAGCTGGCAAAAAAAATATATAAATGTGTGTTTCAATATAAAATTAAGAGACAAACACTGAGGGTAAGCAGTTTTTCTCTATTTTCTCGCAAACAAAGATTTGTGGCTTACGCGATTCTAGCTCTCAGGTACAGAGTTATTGTTTCTTATGATCCAGTCAAACTCTGAACGGAAAAGGAAAGGGCAGCACTACTCTTTATTTGACGCTCACACTTGAGTTTCTTACTTTTAGCACGATCAAATACCGCCAAAATGTTAATATATGCTTGTAGTAAAATGATACATGGATTTGATAGGTGTAATGAAGAAGCTGACTTTCTTTTGTTTACCTTACTAATGGACTTTTCTTTGCGAAGTTTCCTTGGGAAATATTATCGACAAAGTCTTTAACAGTATCTTCAAATAAAGCTGATAGACGTGACATTTGTCACATTATGCCACATGGGTTCAGGATCAAAATCAACCACTGAAATTTAATCAGCCAAGGCCAAAGTGGGTAATAATGTATTATTTCAACGCAGTAAACAGAAAACACTAATCTGGAGGATGTATCCTTCGTTTAACAAACTGTTAAAAGCAATAACAGAAACATCTTATACAATAGGACGTATAAAAGGTTTAAAGAGGAAATGCTAACTGTAATCTGTACTGACAAATTACATTAACATTGAGCATGAGTAGAGTTAGATTATGGAAGTTTGGAGGTCTCTGTAAGAAGGCAAAACGTCTGTTTTATCACCTAAACAAAACTTTAAAAAAATAATAAACACATAAAATAACATTACATGAACATGGTAAATTAATCAAAGGAAATAATAATTAAAGATGATGATCAGAAACTATTGGAGATGGCTTTACGTAAGGTTACAAAGTTTGTGCACAAAAATTTAGTTAAATAATGTTAAGATACAAGAAAAGAAAAAATAAACAAAATACTACAAAACGACAAAAGTAGCTGCAAGATTCTCACCACGGTGGAATCCTTCCACATGCCAAGCCTTGACTTTGTTTTTCACATAAATGACGAGCGATTAGCACAGGATTAGACACTCCAGCAACAGCTCCCACAGCACCAAAGTTAAGGGTATTACCATCCATTATACTGGCATCACACTCCACTTTTCCATTCCATGTAAGATTAGAGCCAAAGCCTGCGTTAGTTAAAGAGGAATCCTCCAACACCATTGTGGCAGCTGTTACAGCTTCAAGCGAAGAACCACCTGCTTTGAGAACCGTTGTACCCTGTCATAGGTAAGAAGAAAAATAATCACTCATATCGTCTCTAGTGCCACTTAGGAATGTGATAGCATTTTACAACGTAATTACTTAGTAAATCACTAATTCTCAACCTTATAGAAAAAAAATAACAGGTTACCTGCCATTGATAAAAATTCCAACTACGGTTTCATTTTCTCTACTTTGGTAAACTTTATTTTTATATGGGCCAGTTTAGTAACTTTGGACTTCGGCCCGTCACGATTTGCCTTTAGCTGTTAAGTGTTAAAATCCACACCCATGCCCCTGCCGGGACTCGAACCCGGGACCGTTGAGTCGATAGCCTACAACCGCAGACCGCTCGACCACCCGGCCGGCTCATTTTCTCTACTAATTAAATAATTGTACGCTGCATTCTCATACAGACCACACGTTACGAATATCAGATCTGGGTCTACACATTAATAGATCTACTTTTAGCCACTCCCTCTTCCTAAGAGATCATTACTTTCAGGTTTCTGTACTATAGTTCTGTACAGTATATCGTTGGCTATAGTGTGCAACCATGTATCTAATAAAAACTATCAAGATAGCACGAAAAGGAAAAAGCTAGTTCACTAGTGACTAACGGGACTACATCATCTGCCAACATGATGGAGTATGCATACAATAATGAAATGTAAGTTAGAACGGTGGAAGTGAAATCACACGCGTGGCTGCACTAAAAGTGGCGAAATGTTTATCTCACATTAGTTTTGTATGTTTCGGCCATTTTACTTTAACATTTTATTATTGTTAACCTACAGGAGGATGATTACAATAATCCATGAAACAACTTGACATCCAATTACGACTTCTTATTGTTACCAAGCTTTCAATATGGCAGCACAACCGCATCTCTCCTTACTTTAATTCTTTGCCGTGATCATGCCTTATCGGCGAAAGTTAGCTGAGAAAATGGGAAATAACTCATATTTACTAACTACCCCTATGGCTTATGGAACCCGCAAGGTCATCACCGCATTAACAAACGTTCCCCATTGCATTCTACCCTGGGCAACATCAAACCAGTTTTCATCACGAAAACCTGCCTGTCGAGGAACCTTTGTAATACTGACGCCTCAGTCTTCTCAAACGTTCGTCTGTAGTTTTATCTCCTTGCACTTTTAAACGTATAGAAATTTCCCTACCAGTACCATTTCCCAACAGTATTTGCGCGCAACACTATCTTGGATTCTTTATATTAGCAGATATTCAAACATGTGATTCGGTAACTGCACCTTCGTTACCTTCGCCCTACTACTGAAGATGAAGAGATATCCCGAAATATACAAGTTTCTGTCAACTCTGTCTTTTGTTAATTAGTGGACATGAATTTCCTCACGAAGAAACGTTAAGTACTGATTCCTCTCTATTCAAATTTTGTTTTCATATCGCTTTCTGTTCTTATTTGTACTTTATAGGGGGAACCAGTTTTCGTGTAGCAAAATTATAATTTGTGTCATTTCAACAAATGCTAGTATACATTGTCGGAATTTCAGGTTAACATACTTTGGAATCTGTACTTTCATTTAAACCTGAAGCAAGGTGGATCTGAGGCAATGTAGTTAATTTCAGGTCAGAGTGAAGTAGGCGGTTACAGCCAGTAATGGGCATACGAAATGTCAGTAATGGGCACTCTACATGCCAGTAGGGGCACTTCAGTGACGTTAGGTACACTGCAAAATAACTCAATTGACGCACAATTTAATTCGGTTGAAAAGTATTTTCAATTACTTCTTAATGTTATTTCCAGCCATCAAATCAATGACAAGTCACACAAAAGCAAAGCAAAACATGTGTTAACATTGTAATAGAAAACTACGTAATGAGTGTAATACAAAACATGAAAAGAAAGTTCGGTCTCAGTCAAATATACCTAAAGTCCATAAATATATTAAATTCAATTCAGTTTACCTGAAAATGAAAAGGAAGTTGTAAATTTAGAAAGTACGTTATTGTACATTGTACTACATATAAACAAGTACAAAAAATCATGTTTGTGTCAAATAAAAATAAGTGTATTCGACGAGAAGACGACATAAGCCTACATTGTTTACAGACTTTAAGTGATATGTGTCCTTTTTGACTCCAAGTACCATAAAAAAAAATAATACTAAGAAAATAAATAGGAAGTTATATATGCTTGTTCACTTCCATAATAAGCTCTCATATATTCTACCTAAAGTTACAAAAAACTAATGCAAAGACACACTGTTACTGACTTAGTTCTCTTTCAATTTCATATTCCTAGACACTGGACACGGAGTACCTATTACATGCTGCAGGCAATTTTTACAGATCTAATAATGAGTACCCTACAAGAAAATGCATTCAGACTGAAAATTTGATAAATATGGTGTAAGAAGATTATATTTAATGTTTATATAACAAGACAAATAGAAAATAAATCATCCACCTTCTAGGATTCTTGGAATATGGAGAAATTCAAAATAAGACGTGACAACTCTTTTTTTTTTTTTTTTTTTTTTTCAATATTTACTGCTGCATATCATCGTTCGGCTGGTTTCAAAGCTGCCATTTTACTGTCACATGACATTTGGCACCAAAAACTGAAACAATCCAGAAACTCTTACATGCTTGATAAATCACGAGAACAATGTAGTAAGAAAGTGTTCTCAAAAAGAATAGTTCTCATATCTTTACATTGATAAGATGTTTAGATGTTATGTTGCTGGCATTAGTCGAATATACAATGGTATAAGATAAAGATAAGATAAAATGAAGTGTATGGGCGGTAACAGCAGTACAAGGTTACCTGCATGAGTTTATTTATTAATTTTAGCTCACAATCGAAGCAATTTAACCTTGTTACCAATTTTTCCAGAAAATTAAAGAAACATGGTGGTGTAGCGGTTTTTGCCCATTACTCTCTGAATGTTGAAACATTGGAAGTTAGAAACTATTGCACTGAAATGCATGTAGAGGTAGCTGCTGTACAAATTACAGAAAGTAATGATTGCACAGTTGGTATATATAGACCCTTCTCAGGTGATTTTAGCATATTTTTAAGGCAGTTTGAATCTTTGTTACATTACGTTTGTAAAAAAAAAAAATCCTACAAGTCTTTATTTGCGGTGATATAAATGTAAATTGACTTATGACTTCAAATGAAAAGACGGATCTCGAAAATATATTAGATAGATACAATTTACAAGCTACAGTAAATTTCCCGACTAGAGGTGAAAAATCTGCCCTTGACCAAATTATAATTGGGAGAAACGAAAGAGGTTTTGGTTTCAAAACTCACGAACTTGGCTTTTCAGACCATAAAGCACTCGCTCTCGTTTTCTATTGACATGAATACAAAATTATTTTCTTCTAAACACAGAACAATAACTCGTAGGTCATTTTCGAAAGAGAACACTCAATATCTTGTTTCTTATTGTTACGCGAGTCATGGTCTGATATATATAGTGTCAAGGACACAGACGAAAAATTTAATTCTTTTATGGAAACTTTTCTTTTTATATTATTTTAATATTGCTTTCCCGCGTTGTTCTTTGAAAATAAACAATGATAGGAATAAAGACTGGGTATCGTTAGGGATCAAAATTTCAAAGCAGAAACTATTTCATTACAACGAACTAAAACGACATTCCACTAATTTGTCAAATAAGGAACTTGATTACATAAATGTCTATAAAAAAACATACAAGTTGTACGAGCTGCAAAAAAGAACTATACGATCGTTTAATTAATAGGGCTAGAAATAAAATTAAAACTGCGTGGAATCTAATAAATCAAAATATACATCAAAAAGTAAAAACTGAAATTCGTTGTGTATCAACTGACAGTAGGGTACTCAGTAAACCCAAAGACATCGCAGAAGCATTTAATAAACATTTTCTTAACACAGCTACACTTTCGAAGACCGTCTCCGCACAACGTGGAATTAGGTATTTAAATAAGAAAACTTCATTGAAGGAAGTATGTTTCTAACTCCAGTTACAGTGCAAGAGTTATACATTCATATTCAAAAGTTGTCCAATACAAATTCAACAGGTCTGGATGAAATTCCGTCTATTGTTATTAACGGGTGTATACATTTCATTGGACACCACCTTTATCATCTTATAAATAGCTCTTTTGAGTCAGGTGTTTTCCCAAGCAGGCTAAAAATTGCTAAAATTATTATCTTACACAGATATGAAGAATTATCGTCTCATTTCTATTTTGTCAGTATTTTCAAAAATATCTGAATACGCAATGTTGATACGTTTAAATAACTTTTTATCCACACAAAAGTTGATCTCTCTTTGCAAACATGGTTTCCAGAAGAGAAAATCTGTAGACACTGCATTGTTTGATTTCATAAAAGCTTCAAATACCTTAAACAAAAGCCAACATGCCATAGGTGTATTTATAGACCTTTCAATGGCATTTGACAACGTGCGCACTTGACTTTACTAACAAAACTCTATCAGCATGGTATCAGAGGTGTATAGTACGATTGTTTTTATCGTACTTAAGTAACAAAAAGCAGATAGTACAAATATTTAGGACTCTTAATGAGAAAAGTATGGTATTCCATTCATCAGTGGCTGAAATTAACAAGGGTGTTCCTCAGGGCTCTATTTTAGGACCTATATTATTTCTTTTGTATATCAATGATTTGACTCAGTTCATAGAAACAGAAAATGTAGTTTTGTACGCTGATGATGTAAATGTTTTAGTAACTGGGAATACTCATCAGGAAGCAGAAAGCTATTTAAAATAAATGACTGCGAGATTAATAGAGTGGGCTGCAATAAGCAGTCTGAACATAAATGTTGATAAATCAAAAATCCTATATTTTCATCTTTCTCACGGACCGTCTACATTTCCACCCATAATAGTAAATTCTTTAAGACTGGAATGCACTTCTAAAAGCAAATTATTAGCTTTAACTATAAAGGAAACGTTAAAATGGGATGATCACATACTCGAACTTAATAAAAAAACTGAATGGTGTCTGCTTCATCATGTAAAGATTACAAGGTACAGTCTCCCGACAAACTCTGGTCTCATTATATTACGCAAAATTCTATGCTCTTATTAGCTTAGGAATAATATTTTGGGGTGCATCACATGTTAGTGTAAATACTTTCCATTTACAAAAGAAGGTTGTCAGAATCATTTTTAAGATGAGCTCTAGGTCACCATGGAAAGATGTGTTTATATCTCAAAAGATTCTAACAGTTCCATGCCTATATATTTATAAAAGTGTAATATTTACGAAGAAAAATAGTCACTTATTTACTTACACGACAAACAGGGGTGGAATGGCAATTTATTTCTTGGGTACACGCTGTTTTATAAATTTTCGAACGTAATGTTCTGGGACACGCGATAACCAAAACTTCAATTTTCCTACAAAAAAGGATAAATTCACTAAAGATGAGTGGTTGCATAACAAACAAGAGTAAGAATTCCATTAGAAAAAAGTTTTTTTTTTTTCGTTTGTTATCACTGAGAGAGAATGTCTGCCCGGTTCCCGTAGCAATGATTGCGTATGTTGTACGGAAAGTACACGCACGGAAAGTCTTCTTACAAGGGAACTACTTCAGCTGATCAGCCGATATTTACATGAAACATTTTTTCTCCACTAGGTTCTCACCTGTAATGCACGAAAATGGCATCTTTATACCCAACCTTTTTGAATAGAAAGTTTTAAAAATATCGATTTGTGCCTATTTGTGAATGGTAAAGCATAATTTTGAATACATTTGTCGTGTTGAAACTGCTGCGGGAATCTGGCCCAACCTTTGGGTAATGACATTAGGTTAGGTAAAGGGCTTCATCTCCCGGTCGTCAACTTGAAAGCCACTATCTTGGATTCAGCTCGAGAATTTCACATATGAAGGGAGTTATGTGACATCGTTTTAGGCTAGCTTGTTCCAAGAAATTTAAATGGCATTTGTCACGTACGTTTATTGTTTAGAAGATTGGAATTTTTAAATTTGTAATTTAGCGTCTTACAACATGTGCTAAATTTAGTGGCAGTTTTAACTACTGTCTACACTACCTATAGAAAATCGTTAGGATTTGCTAATTCCTCACACTGATCGCTCACGTTTTACTTACGAATTTCATTCTGCACGGACGATATCACATAAGGGAGAGCAATGTACTTCAGTACATGTGTTAACATACCAATGCACTCGTATACCATTCAACCTATAACATCATCAGATGGAATTTTACATGCTCCACATTTCGTTTGCATACAAGAGAATAAGAATGGATTAGGCTATGTAAGGTGGTTGTCTGTTCATTAAGAGGTTTGCAAGATAATATACTTGTTTGTAGCTTATTTATTCATTTACTTACTCTATGGCTGGCGGGACTCGCAAGTTTATCGCCGCAGTAACAAACGTTCTCCATAGGATTCTATGTAGTACAACTGGTAATACAAAGAAAATAATAGAACTATGGACTAAAGATTGTTATATCGAGTAACTGTCAAGAAGGGTTTCTTACTTTTAATTGACAGTTGGTCCGAACAGTGTGGAAGAAGTACCAAGGCTAAGAAAATTTTGACTTCATTTTGTAACTCTTGGGAAATTGAGACGGCATGTTTCATTTGTTGCTTTCATTTTGCGAGTTCTTATATCTGATACTCTCTTTCGAAATTAAATGTTTCCATGTGTAAAATACTGTACACGATGCACATATATCAATTAACTTGCTTTGTGACAATGTTTAATTTCACTTACAAAAATATAAACATATTGTCAGCTATATTAAACAATTTATTGTATAATCCTATAATACAAACCTAAGCGTGTACTTTAATAGTTATATGCATACTTTTACCGATGGTATTTAAAATATCTACACAGTACAATCATATCTATTTTCACTTGATCAATTTCAGAGCCTCTTTCTCCAAACAAATAAACGTAGGTGCCCAATGTCTTCGTATTTCAATTCCTAGGAACAAGCTAGCCTAAAACGATATGTCACATGACCCCCTTCATAATTGCAATTTTCGAGCTGAATCCAAGATGGCGACCATGATGCTCATACCACCGACAGACGCTGCCATCTTTCATTACCCAAAAGTTGGGTCAGATTCCCGTAGCGGTTTCAACACAAGTGTCTTTAGACTTATGCTCTATCGTATACAAATAGGCACAAATCGATTTCTAAAAATTCCTATTCAAAATTTTTCAAAAAGTTTAGGTCTATGGATGTCATTCTCATTCATTGCAGGTGATCAAATATGACGATATTGATATGCTACTGGAGTAGTTTATGAAAAATAGTCGAACTCTGGATGGAACGAGAAAATTTTCACACCTCAATATAATTCAAGACTTTTGCTTTAATTGACTAGACAGCTATAGAATTGGAAAGTTTTGAGAGTTGTGAAATACGGTAGGAGTAAACTGCGATTTCGGTGCAGTACTTGCCGAAAACATCCACACTAATTTCATAACGGGAGTTAATATCCCTCAAAATAACGGCACACGCACTGATGATGACTTTAACTACATCTTTGATAAATGCAGATAAAGATATCGGCAAAAATTAGGTAACCATGCTCACATTACTGGTTCCGAATCCAGGTTTGAAGACTTAATTTTTGTTCCGAATTCCTCCTGAATTATATTTTTCTGCAAAAGTTTGTTTCTAATCTTTAGTAATCTGCCATACTTTGAAGTCCAATCTGTAACCAATGTGAATAATCTATTTTAAAAATTCGAGTACAGGCACGAAAAACTAAAAAGTCAAACCTGTATGTGTCGGTGTTCAAACTTCGTTTTCGTATTTTATCCAATTGTTCATTTGATCTTGCTTTCAAATATATCAACGACAGAATAAAACTGAGACCTGTAGGCCATAAATAAATTCTAATTCACAAAACTGAGAAATGAAACAAAACAGGAGTACCAGAGCGCCATATGTTCTTATTGCTCCGCTGTCGAGCTTCACTTAACAGTGAAAACGTGAATACCAACGCGCAAAGCGCAGGTGGTAGCTGTTAAAGTATTCATTAAGGATTAACCACAATTGAAAAGTGGTTTGATAAGCTCCTCTCGATTCCTTCGTTTTTAATTCATTAATTATGAAGAACAATGAACATCAATGAAACACAAGCTTTAAATTACAGCAAAAAATACTCAATCTGTATGTTCAAAATACTACACTTCCAACCCAATTTTATCCCCTCCTTTAGTGGCCATGCACACTAAACTTAACGAATTAGTTCCCAGTATTATACAACGTTGTCAAAACCATTGTATTGCCGCATTCGCAGGAACTTGCCACAAGTTCAAATCGTATACCCACATCTTGACGAAGATGGATGTCCCAATCTTTAGTTCCTCAATATGTTAGCAATCCCGCTATGGCAGACATTTTTGACCTCATCAAAAATACCGGTATTTCAGTTTCCGATCATTTTTCTGAGATGCGGACCACTGTGTGTCGGGTTGCAAATAGCTGAGTACACGGCGTGTACCCACCGTGTACACAGCGTTGTTCTAATATTCAGGTAGGTACACGCTCCCTTCTAAAATTTCAAGGTGGGTACACGCCGTGTACCCGCGTGTACCCTCCATTCCAGCCCTGACGACAAATATACACAGTTATAATACCAGGCAAAACAGAAACATTTCTCCAGAAAGACAAAATTTTGCTACTACTTATTCTAGTGTTTACTCCTTTTGTACAAGATTGTACAAGAAACTACCGAATTACCTAAAGAGTATTCAAAACATTAATAAATTTAAATCTCAGGTTTTCAATTTGTTAGTAAATAAGGGTCACTATACTGTTAATGATTATTTGAGTGACGACTTATGTAATAATTTATAGTTATGTTAACTGTACTTTTTAATTATTATTATTAATTAAATACCATGTCTCATGTGTAGAGACTTTGACGAGTCTTATATATAACAGGTCGCGACCTGCATGTACTACACAGACGAATAAATTTCTATTCTGTTCTATTCAAACCTATTCTATGAAAGATGTTTCAACATTCAGATAAATGAAAAAAATATTTTCCTTACCTCTATACATGCCTTACAGCAAACTTTTCGGTAGTCTTTCCGTAAACCATCAGCATGGCAGCCGGCACCTAAGTAGAGAGAGGCACAATACTTAATAAAAAGTTTCAAATAAGATACTGCTTATAAATTATCTACTGCGTTGATTACATATGTTCAAATAAACTTGAAACACTTGTTTCTAAGAGCCAAATAAAATAAGTATTGTATTCCACTAGTCGTTTCTTTCATCACGTGTAAACACCTTTACTATGTTTCAATTAAAGATAGGAATATAGACCTGATTTTTTTTTGGTCCGTTGTGTTTGTCGATAACTTATTTACAGCCCGCTTTGCGTTTATATATATATAAATCAAACTTGCATTGTTGTTCAAGCCCCAGTTTCTATTTATATTTACTATTTGATGTATTGCTTTATTGTTGGAAGCCTGCTCAAAACTATATATGTTCGAAGTTTTTTTTGTTTAAAAAAAAGATAAAACGTTAGATTTAAAAAAAAATGAAACCTCAACCTAAACTTACCGCTACCTGATAACTATTTTCTATACTATTTCAAAAAAACAGCACTGAAAAGACTTCATGTCCAATATCTGAATGATTTTAGAACATACAGACAAGATCACTAATTACCCTAGGGCTGTTTCTAGATTTTATAGGGGCTAAATAGTGCGGTATAAGAATGGAGGAAAACTCGATGCTCTAGTCACGAATAAGTCCCAACTCAGCCCTGAACTACCAACAGCAACTACAGCTATACATGTCTTTAGATAATATTTACCAAATTCGCAGAGATGTTCCCCAGTGTGTGGAATCTAGTAACGAAAATTAATTATGACTGAATGATTTCAGTTAAGTTACGGGTAAATCCATGTCAGGTAGTTCAGGAAAGGATTAAATCACTGCTCGACAATTTTTAAAAAGTCTATTGTTTCTGGGCAGTTACTCTAACAAGTTGTTCGTTCAAAACAATCATTATTTTAATTCTAATGGCAGCCATATTTGTTTTCGAAGATGCGTCATTTTGTGGTGGAGTAAGGGGTTATCGAAACTGAAGAATCTCAGCCCCTAATTGTTCTATCGATGCGGAACAAAAACCAGAATGTTCAGCAAATAGTAAGTTACAAGACTATGTATTAGTCACTGTCATCCATGAATTACGAAAGGGTGAAACTTAGGTTTGAAAAAGTAGGTCATTTACGTTAAAAGTTCCTATTTTAGAGAATGAATTTTACAAGAAGGCAAATGCTCAATCCTTTTCTGGGTAAAGAGCTCTGATATAGATGTGCTCACTCACAAAGTTTCAACCCTTAGACCCCCCCACCTAGAAATTATTAAAAATTCAGAAAAGTCCAAAAATTGCACATTTCATAGGTAGAAATCTCTGGTGAGAGACCTGATAAAAACATATAATTCCTCCCCATAAAAGCTCTGTACGATAATAATATGCACCAAAAATTAGGAGTTTCAGATTTCATTATAAGTATTTCCACAAAGGTGCGTCACGTGATTGTGCATCTCTCTGCAAGTCAAAAAATGTATACAATATTTCACTATATTTAGTTTGGAAATATATAGAGTCTATTATAGACATGTGTCAAAACTTTAATTCATAGTTGTGCATAAACTATACGATGTACACAAGTAGTGTTGGTCCAGTAACGCGAAATAAAACCAAGCTCTGCGATCTAATAGTTACGGTATGAACTTTCGACTCGCATTTAGAAGGTAAGCAAGTTTGAGTTCTGTTATCGTCCACCCTGAATGACATTTTTCCACAGTTTCACCAGAAAATGCCGGAATGGTACCTTGACAAAGATCCTTGCCGCCGCCACCTTTCTCAGAAGAGTGTTTGCCAAGAGAAGTTATGCATACCTTAGAGGCCGTAAAATGTTCAGAAATGTACGATTTTAAAAAGGAAATATAAAGATCATTACCACAGACAATCCTTCATCACGAAGAATCTATTGTGCTGGTTAAAATTTAAGTATTCGACGAGTCCTCTACAGTATCGATTCAAGATCACACTGCATGGCGCTAATGTTCTACATCCCAAACGCGCTTTCCGCCACCATGCCCACAGTGAAAAATGTCAGCAAACGAGAGTCTGCTCTCGGTACACAGTACTTCCTATTCGGTGTTCGTAGAGGCTCGGCAAAGGCTTTTCAATTAGTTCGCATATTTGGCACTATTTTTGTCTATTGGGTACTCTATATTAGTTTTCTCTTTATAGTGACAGATCTCTGAATTTTATTTAAGGCGTTTAAGCAAATTTGGCTCAAGCCATACGGTATGGATGATGATGGGAGAATTGGTAGAATGATGCAAGTGGAAGGAAACGGGAGAACCGTGAGAAAACCCACGCACACGGTGTTTGTCCAAAGCTCACCTGGCATGAGCTGGGATCGAACCGAGGACCTCAAGCAGAAGAGGTGACCGCTCTACCCCTGAACCACAGCGTCCCAGTGACAGATCTTCAAATTTTTAAGTGACAGATTTTTCGACAATCGGTTAGCAATAAATATTGGTCAATTCACACTAAGCAATCCAAATAAGAAAATAATGATTGTTCAATATTTTTTTTCTACTTTTAAAATATACCTTTTGCGTATTCGAAAACTATGTTAGGCCCATTTTATTTTTATTCACAACAGTTTCAGCATGGCAAACAATTTTGTATTTTGTCTTAATTCGTTGATGCAGACGCTAACTTCATTATTTCAGGTCTGGAAAGTACCTGATAAATTTTCAAATACTAGTTTATTCAGTATATATTGCATTCATAAAAAATTATCTAAACAAAACTTATAGATCAAAGTTTTGTATCGAAATCCATCAAAAGGATTTTTTTTTCGGTTTTATATTTTTTATTTATTTATTTATTTAAGGCTATTACGTAACTTTAGCTCACGTCGTTTTCGGGGAATGTTTAGGTGGGAAGCCAACTTACTCAAGTTCAAAAAAGTGATTGAAAATACATAATCTCAAGAATCAATGCTAAAAGTAAACTGAGGTTTAAAAGATGCATATTTTTTTTTTTTTTTCTACAGTAGGGTAAAACTGTACCATTTACAAAAGTTGCCAACCTTAAAAATTAATATCTCCGGCTGCCAAGCATTTAATTATCTTAAATTTACACACATTAATGTACTTCATTATAAGTATCTGAAGGTAAAAGTTTGAGTTTGAGATTCAAGTACCGTAGTTTAAAATACAGTTTGTTTCTTTTGCTGGGGGGAGGGGATAGAGTTCCGAAGGTGGTGGCCACTTTTTGCAAAATTTACAGAATGAATTATATATCTGGGTGACTTGGAAATAGAAATTTGCGTTAAAGGAATTGAAAGCAAGACGTGTGATTGTTAGTGACAACTATTGCTCTGAAGTGGGATCTACATATTTGCGGTTTAGGGCGAAGGGTGGGCGAGAGTGATGTGCATCGCGTATAATTAAAAAATTCGCTCGCTCGAGACACTGTCCGTGTTTTTGTGGTAAAATACGTGACAGTCATAACACGAAGTGTCACAATTACTATTCCTCCGCATGGCACCATGTTTCTGCCTTTTGATCAACTACAGTGCGCATTTAACGAAATAAATACGTTAATGTTGCTGTAAGCAAAGCATAAGAAAGTCCCCAATTTCGGAACAATTAAAGAGAAGTGTGAAAAGGGGCTGAGGTTTGCCATTAGGGAAGCACAGCTAATTACAAACTTACTAAACATGAAAACAAAGCTTAGAAAAAAGACGGACCTTATTGTCTGGATTCAACATCTAGATAACTATCCTTAAAACTTAATGTAAATTTAGTTTTCACACTTTCTTTCTCTCGTTTCTTATACATGTTATCCATACTTATAATAATAGGGACCACAAAAGGTTTTCACCCAGCAAAGTTACAGTACCAATTGCTTACCTACATGAACTCCAATAAAGCCTGTCATTGCATTACCCAAAACCTCCAATTTAAAAATGTTTTACAAATAATTCCTACCAGAACACAAATAAATTAACATAATATGAGTTGCTGAAGATATACACAAAAATGAGCTGTGTTTTAGTGAGCAATTAACGTATTGCTCTTTTTTATCGAACGTAAAGAAAATTTTACACTTCTCATGAACTAGTGTAAACAGGACTTTGTATTGGATGCATCACGCTTTTCACTTGTTACTTATGTTGAAAGTTCTTCCACACTTGTTAATTATGTTGCCAGTTCTTCCACAAAAGTAAGTGATAAAAATGACCAATATTGATAATTCTTCACGGTTCAGCTGATTGCTCAATCCTTGTTCTTAACATAACAGCCGACGATAATACACATGTTTTCAAAGATATGAATTTCCCTTGTAGATCCATATGTAATGAAAAGGATTCCTTAACTCAAGGCTAAAGGGTGACACAATAATTACCATTTTGTTCTTATTTCTGGTTGAAGAAATCATCAGTGAATGAGAAGAAAGAAAAAGAACAGTTGAGAAACGAATTTGATTTTTTTTTTTTATGTTTATTGTTATTGTATATTTTAAAATAACCATGATAGCGAGGGTGAAATAAGGAATTTTAGTAATTAAAATTGATTTGGATTGATAATCATTCTGCCCACAAAAGGCTCAAAGTAATCAACGCTTCGCAGGTGAGTTTGCTTCCGGCCGTAACTGTACATCATGTATTCAGGTATATAATCTGAACGTGGATTCAGATATATAATGATAATAGCGTAATTAACGAATACCTTTCCGGATCTGAAAAAAAAAATGTGCATGATACAAACAAGCTGAGGTAATAGTCCGGAGCAACTAGTGGATTGACTATAACTTTTTAACTCGTCCATTTTAAAACTCAAATTGGGGCACTTTCGCAGTATTCGATTCACCTAGGGATATACAATTTAATAAAAAAGTGGGCGTTACTATAGTAGTGACGGACCAATTTTAAAATCACTAAAACCAAACCAAAATCACTGAAAACGCACATTACACACTGCCGGCACCTCAGACCTTTATGCAATTGTTTTCCTGCAAGTTTCGTAGATTATCTTAAATTAGTGACCATACGAACGTGTAGGTTAGGTGCGGTCATGTATCTTTACAAAATATATTTTTATATGTTCACATTTATTATTAACAATTCCTTCATTGCATTTTTCGTAAATTATCTTAAATTACTGAACATGTGAACATGGAGGTTAGGTGCGGCCATGTTGTATCTTTACAAAATGTACATTTATTCGCACTTACCTTCAGTACACAGACGTGTACACTGTCCCAATTTCCATGAGAAAATCGTGTACAATTGTTTCGGAGCCTTTTCCTTTCCTTACATAAATACTCGGCTAAATAACCTTCAAAATGCACTTTCCCTCGTCATTTCTATACGATTCAATAAAAGTAACGCAAGAAATGTCACAACGATTATAAAGACGCGCCATTTCAACACTGCCTTACCGCCTTCCACATGGCAACAACTGTAACTACGCAAAATAGTTCCTTCCGCTACAACATGCAGTGCGTCCTAAAATGTCTTAAAAACACACTACAACATTATTATTCACTTGTAATGTTACCCACATTACTATTTTGCTCCCAATTACTCACAAACATCACACAATTATCTCAATTCATCCTGTAATTTTCTAAAAATTGGTCCGTCATTACTATAGTTAATCCAAAAAGTGTTCAGTAATGAAACACGAGGTTTACAACGGATATTAGTGTAGGTAGACGACCGTCCAGTTATAGTTTTACGTCGCCAGGGATTGACATTTTTCGTTCGGATTTTCACTGTTCTCTAACTTCCGAAAACAAAATTTCTTAGCGCATCGCGGTTAGAACATTCCATTCCGGTACCTTAACACTATATGCACTTCGGGCCATATGCGCACATTTTCGCATGTTTTTCACGATTTTCCCTCATTTACACTTAAAATGCTTTGAATATACTTATAGACACATCTGCACTTACCTTATAAAAGTAGTGACCAAGGGCATTCGGAGGTTAGGTGTGTTTTTTTATTATTGCACACGCGACTACAAGAGGTTACCACTGTTTCCCTCTAATTTGCAACCGCAGTGGAGTCGTATTCATGGCGTTGCGATCGGTTTTCATATCGTCTTTTGGTTACAATGGCCGAAACTTGCACTTTTAAGCGGGTAAGAAACCTTCGTTATTTACAGTAATTAGGCACTTTAGACAAGCAGCGCCACACCAGTTTTATATAAGACACCTTCCTTTACTTATCCACGAACTCCATTTCTTGGCGACGTAAAACTATTACAGCACCTAGACAACTATTTCGCCTTAGGTTAAAAGTCAGGTTCGGCATTATAGTTATGGCATAAGGCGTTAATACTTGGCCCTCTTTGTTAGTGTCAAATGTGTCATGTTTCTTGTTATTGTTTAAGTGATATATTTTGTTATGAGTTGTTTGAGGAATGTTAAGGGGAAAAACAATGGTTTGATGCTTTGCATTGTTAGGTATTAATGGGATTTATTGTTTAGTTCGGATTAATGGTTATTGGTCTTAAATTATAACTCAAACTTTGTAGATAGAGATATGCGCTCAGGAATAATTAAAGAAAAGACTAAAGATAGCGCATTGGTGGAATTTGTAATGTTTAATTCATGTAACATGGCTTAATAAAAATAAGTTTAGGTTAGTGATAAAATTCCGCGTCGGGGAGCCAACATAAATTTTTATTTTTGAACCTTTTTTTTTTTTTATTATTATTTTCTTGGTTAGGTGAGGTTTGACTGGCTTCCCGATACGGAATAACAGCCTAGGTAAACCAACATGGGATACTTTACAAAACGAACCTCGTGTACAGTACTACATATAAGGTGCTTATTTCTCAGTTCGGGTTCGGTTTATGTTATCTACACCAAAGGAAGTAAAATTTACAGGAGAAAGGTTATGTTACCAAAGTGTGTAGAGTGTTGAAACGCAAATTAGAGTAGCTTTTAGTCATGATCCAGTGTTATCAGGGTGAAATACGTAGATATATGTGGGACTATATATGCATCCGCCATAGGTGGGGGTGTGGGCCATTTTTTTTTCACGCGCTAATTGACCGGCTCCGAGAGTGAAAAAAAGCAAAGATACATGACCTTACCTAATCTCCACGTTCCAATGGCCACTAATTTAAGACGAAATTGGGCAAATGAAATTACAATAGGGGAAGAGTTATTCATAAGAGGAATGGTCGCTATGCTATTTATAAGTAAGTAACGCCATTAGTATTCATCCGCGTGTCACCATATCCGAATGGACTGGTGTGCGTGGTTTCCGTATTAATTATTCTCGTGGGGCTGTCATACTATTTTGTGGATAGTTACATGTCGGTTTGTGCGTATGGAAGTATCAGTGACAATTAATTTTTAAGAACAAGTGGTGTAGACCCTATAATATTGGTCAATGGGGTGGTGTCCTTTGGTGTAGATAAAGTAAACCTAAACCCTTCGTTCATCATGTTTTACAGTATTTATCACTTAAAAGACTTGTAAAATCTATTTGCCTCTTCGTATAAAGGTGATTGGTACTCTTTTGGGGATATGGTGCATTTCGTGACAACCAAAAAAAAGTAAAAATTACAGGAGAAATATAATGTTTGCAACGTGTGCGGAAGTGAGAAAGAGAAAATGAATTTAATGGGCGCTAACCGCACTATCGTTTACGCCCGTCCCGATACGTCGAAAGTCCCTTATCTTTTTCACGTTTAAACTTAGCTGTTATTTGGATAAAAAAACTAAATTAATAAAATCATATAAAACTGAAGGTGTAAAAGTCTTCAGAAACATAAAAGCCTGGTGTAAATTCGACTAGAACGATTAATAAAACTAAAGATGTATAGAGTATTTAGCATAAGTTAAAAATGTGCAGGCCTTCACAAAATAAAACAATAATACTACATAAAACTTAACAGCTAAGGGGCATAATCATCTCAAGTAGACGAAGATAAACCTGTCTCGTCAACATACATAAAAACTCTCCGCAACATATCTGGTTCATCCCCTAACAAAGACGCCATGTCATTGGGGATGTTACAACGTTGTCTGAGATGATTATATCTTGGATATTCTAAAAGGACGTGACGAATACTTTAAATTCCGTTGCATTCATTACAATGCGGAGGGTCCAAACGTCGCAACAGATATCCATGAGTCATGCGACTGTGCCCTATACGTAGGCGACATAAAATGACTTCTTCACGTCTACTATCTCGGGAAGATGATTTCCATGGAGCAACAGTTACCTTAATTTCTTTCAATTTATTAACAGCAACGTCATACCATCGTCGTTGCCATTCATTCCGCGTAACCTGTTTATAATATATCAACATGTCCTGAAATGGGACATGCTCAATATCAATGTTAGCTCTAAAGACGCCCCACGAGCAGCTTCGTCTGCTAATTTATTACCATGGATACCAACATGACTTGGTATCCAGGAAAAGACAACCTCACTACCAGCAGAGCAGATGGCGTGTGTCTTACATAAGATATCTTGCACGAGCGGATGCTTAGAATACTATCGAGGTTTTGAACAACACTGAGCGAATCGGTACAAACAAGGATGCAGGCACACTGATCTTTTAAAAGATCATATAGCTCAGCAGTAAAAATACTGGGTTTGGGATTAAGACAAAATTGACGGGCTTCCCAATCTATAACAAACGCGCATCCAACAGATTTTTCTGATTTGGACCCATCTGTAAAAACAGCGATAAAATTCGGGTGCTGACTGCAGCTCACGAAAACGTTGCTGGAACTCAATCATAGATGTCTCCGATGTCTTTAAAGTTGACCAGGAGATATGAGTCCGCGGACGATCAAGTGTCCACGGAGAACAGAGACTAAATCGGACAAAGCAGACAGTTGGACGATCTGCATTCAGATTCACCAACAACTGAGTTGCTCGAATGCCAATTGGTCGGGTAGAGTGACAACGGCGTTCATAAAGTCCTCGCTGTACCGGGTTCACTACGATATTATGTGCTGGATGTCCAACTAAAGATGATAACTTGAAGAAGTAACTCAGCACATGGTACATCCGGTGAATCTCGAGCGGTGGTGATAGGGCTTGTGCGATACGCGCCAGTGGAGAGCCAGCATGATGAACACTATCGAGCGTATGTAAGGCTGAAAATCGTGCAGAGGAATAAGCGTGACAACCATAATTGAGTTTGGATAAAATGAGTGCGCAATAAAGGTGCAACAAGGTTGTACGATCAGTACCCCAAGAGGGATGACTTGAAATACGTAACAAATTCAGAGCTCTGGTACAGAAAATCTTAATTTGGCGAAGGTGACTACGCCAATTTAACTTACTATCGAAGATCAGACCAAGATATCGTACCTCCTCGACGAACTGGAGTTGTTTGTCTCCAAGAAACAGATCAGGATCCACAAAACAATTTCGTTTACGGCAGAAATGCACACTGACTGACTGTCTTCGTGGGTGAAAAACGAAAGCCAGTCTGGTGTGACCACT
>JAGDQP010032523.1:0-14678 GCA_022664845.1 Lepisma saccharinum | reverse complement strand
AAAAAAAAAAAAGTAAAATTGACGGTAGGAACTTGTCAGGTTGGGAGGAAGTGTTGTATTGTAATTTAGGTATAGGCCTACTTCAGATTCGGTAGTTTGTGAGAAAAAGCAATAATCAGATACAATTATTTTTGTCTTCGTCTGCGAAGGGTGCGTGGATTGAGGATGATGTAATGAAAACGGGAAATAATTAAATAACTAAGGGACATGCAGATATAGTTCAGTAGGTGGTGGATAGCCGTAGACAATAAAGGAAACATTAACCAATAATAGTTGCATCATTTTTTTTTTTATTTTCCTGAAAAGGTTTTAACATCTTTTGTAACCTCTTTTATGTAGCGTGTAGGAAAAGTAAAACGTTGCACTATCCGGGTTCACTTTACTTTAGAGCTCGCAACTAGTGTTAATAAAAAACGGATAAATTGAACGCCGGAAAAAAACAATAAAACACTTTTTTTTATTTTTTCGTGCTGCTTTGGAAATGAACGTTTTTTTTTTTTACCATTACGGGGGCCCAGACAAGATTTTATGATCAATGAATTAGTCAAAAAAGTAGTTCATGTTCAAAACACATATTTGGAAAAAAAAAAGCCGCAATTGGACTTCCTCTGACAAAGTTTTGAAGCATTATGTGAGTTTTTCGGTCTGAGCCAAAGATGCCTGAATGCCAAATGGGAACAGAGCTCTTACGTACAATGACGTTAAAGAGATATATTGTTTTCCTAATGTTAATTGAAAGTTTTTGGTACATTATTTTTAACGTAAGAACATTTAATATGTATAAACCTAAACAACAAATGCATTCGGTTTGTATGTAGTGAATATTGGTGATGAGAAAGCGAAAAAAAAAAAAAAAACGATTTCGTCAATATAACTATTTTTTTCCCGTGGATAAAAACAACAATGTTTTCCTTTTGTTTCGAAAATTTCTGTTTTTTCCCGCCTTTTAAAACACTAATTCCACTGGTAACACAGCTTCGCCATTAGCATTTTTAGATTGGTGGTTGTTGCAATGTGTGTGTGATAATATCTAAAATAGAATAAGTTATATAAAGCATACATACGGCTTAAGAGGTCTCCTCGCTCCAATCCCCCATTTGTAATACTTCTCAAAATATTAAAAAAAAACAAAACAACAGAGTACTATCAAAAATCTAAGTTCATAGCGCACTAGAACTTAGCAATTACTATGAAATGTAATGGACAGCGATCTAGAAATCTTGTCGATTGATGAGGGCTCAAACTTCAATTAAATAATGACATCATAACGTTTGAAAACGTATCACTTGCCAATGAACACTATCTCGAGATCGCTGTCCATTGCATTCCATAGTAATTCGTAAGTTCTAGTGCGCTGTGAATTTATATTTTTGATAATATTTTTGAAATATGTTAAAAATGAGGGGTTGGAGCAAGAAGCCTTTAGAATGGATAAATTGAACACACAATTTTTTTAAAATTTATTGTACTGAAAAAAAACACATCTTTTTGGCGTTTTGGGGAACCTAACGCTTTTGATCATCAGTACACGCTTAAGATGTTATTTTTTTTTCTAGAAATATACATTTAGAACAATAAAATCTGGATTGGGACTCACAGAAACAAAACTATATTCTATAAATGTGTATTCAATCAATTCCCGGTTGTAGCCAGTCGTATATTATTGCCTTACGATGGGACTATTTAATGCAACGGAAAACTTATATTTCATGTTCCTTCTTAACATCGCTAATTCCAAAATTTTCAAATATGTTTGATGAAAAGCCAATAATAGGTATATTTAACAAAAGAGAATACATTTATATATATATATGATAAAACGTTTTGAACTCTGAACAGCTTAAGGATGAAGTAGGGGTAGTATAATTATGAACGCTACTAATAATTTGTTTTGCAAGATTTTACTTGATGGTCAAACAAAATAATTTTCATATTTAAATACAATCCTTTCTGAATATTGGAGGTCTTTTGTAGGGAGAAAGAAGATAAGAATGTAACCATCAATGAGTTTCATTGAACTGGGTGTTACAGAAGCACGAGCCTTAGTTATGCAACTTATGCTACTGTTAATATTATACATGCTCTTCAAAATTAGAATATTACTATGAATAGGTCTGAAAACATGTTCTATTTCTAATTGACAATTATTCGATATTTTTAATTTAAAATATTATGTTCAAGTAATATATTTTGAGTAAGAAACCAATTTATTTGCAGTATTCTGTCATTCATTAATTACCCCAGTATTTCGGAAAATATAATACATTCCCGTCTCCTTGCTATTGTAAAATAAATTACTTTCATAACTGTTGTGTAATGAAATGCCAACCGGATCAGTATTCAATTTATTGTGTTCTGTTGACCATTACATTTTTTTGTTATATACTCACCGAAATTTAAACTAGCGAATATGGACAGAATCCAGAACAGAGAGACTTCATAATAGGTGAATAACTCATATTTTTGTTAAGAATTTACTAACGTTTAAGATGTAAGAGACTAGTAATATATTACATTCTGTAAACTACTAACTAAAGGCCGTGAGAACCACAAACTTTCTGTGAACTAGTGAATATTCGGGTTGAAACGAGTAAAAAAATGCCATTGAAATGAGTTTTTTTCTTTATGAAAAAACAAGTTTCCTTTTTTTTTTAAAAAGAAAAATATTTTTTTCGATCCTTTTAAATCACTTTAGTAGCTAATCAAAGCTGGAGGATTGTGAGGTATAGTTTATTGGTTTATTCTGATACCACTTTTAATGTATTTCACGATTAATAACCAAAGAATATTATGTAGGATGTTTCTTTAACTAAACTTATTTTCCCCTCTGCGTTCAGTCTGTTATTTAGCACACTGAAAACTTGTAAGTCCTCATCAAGTTACGAACATAGAACAGTTTGTTCTCACCCAGATTACGTTGAATATTTTCATTTATATTCGCTTCGAGATAATACAGTGTAATATGGTGTACACGTCTGATTCGTCAGGATGTTTATTATTATTTTTAATTTAATATTTGTTTAAAAACTATATATTATATTACAAATTATTTTATTCTATTTATCCTTATAACAGACAACTTATTTACAAATGTACTCACATATATTTTGAGACTAATACCTAGGTAATAACACTTAAGTAGTAGAAATTGTTTTTTTTTGCCTATTTTGTCAAAAATTCTTTACAATTACTAGTACATGCATTAACAGATCATCTTAGTAGTCCTCTATTGATTTCCACGGAAGAACACAAAAGAACCAAAGCATTAATTATATGTTTATCAAAATGGGTGAAACTCTTTACCATACATTCAAACAAATCTCAATTCCTTTCGAATTTATTTCAATATAAATGTAACACAGTAAAGAATTTTTGAAGTATCAAATGTTAAAATCAATAATGTATGTACCTTAAAATAACGGTACTGTAATTTTGTATCACTAATGTATCATTTAGTTCTGCTGACTAGATTTTTGTGCGGTCCTTCTGGGTGTTACACTAATCGTGAAATTGTTTTCTTATCTCAATTCTAAGTGCCGGGTAAGCAGTTATTTTGCTAAATGTTTTATTGTATGAAATATGAGGAACGACTTTCATGGCTGGCCACTTTCGTGAGAGTAGAAGAGGAAAATGTGGCAACCATTAAGTTCTTTAGAGCTCTCCTCACTGCAGCCTTACATTTTAACGTTTTTCAAAATCTTTGAAAAACCAAGAGCAATATTAAAAATGTAAGAGCATAGCGCACTAGAGCTTTCAAATTTATATGCAATACAACGGACAGGGACTCGAGATCATGTCCATCGATGAGTGATACGTTTTCATAGATTATGATATTATTTAATTGAAGTCTTAACAGTCATCAGTCGACAAGGTTTCGACATCGCTGTCTAATGTATTTCATAGTAATTTGTAAGTTCTAGTGCGCTATGCACATATATTTTGATAGTGCTCTTAATTTTTGAAATATTTTTGAAAATGTTAGAAACGTTGGAGGTTGGAGCAAGGAGGCCTCTTAACAATGTGTTAGTTAAGAAACCATTGAATTTATTCTGTAAAATTGATAAGGTTGGTGGACCTGAGAAAGGACCAACAGGAACGAAGCTTTAACCCGAGTGCCTCTCCACTGCCGAAAGATTGGGCGGTACAAATTAATTTCCCAACGAAAGAAAAACACGAAATCGTAAAATAGGTAAATTATAAAAAAGTTCAAGATACGGGATTATCTAAAAAAATGTTTAAATCAAAGTATTGGTATATATGGAATATGCAGTTTCTTGTTACTTGATGTATCTTTGGAAATTTATTCCGTATCATTAGAAGTTAGTTTAGAGAATTAGAATATGATTAAAATTAGATATTCTTTCAAACAACACATTGCGTTTATCATATATATACGTAGGTTTATTGCCTATTCTACAACACACATATTTTCCTTGCTCTGATTCAAGGTGCTGATCATTTCTGTATCTTTTATGCCTATGTAAAAGTGACAAAACGTCCAAATTAAAAAAAAAATAATACTTGTGGTCCCTCTGTTCAATTCAGGCTAATGAATTATGAAGGAACCTGCTCCTTATGATTGAAGGAACATGCAGATGTCAGGTTCTCTGGACAGGATGAGCTAAACTATTTGTTTGCTTTCCTTGAAATGTCGGCGCTTTTCCTGTATATATTTATGTAATGTTCTCTATCTAGGAGATCTACGTTTCTGTTGTGTGAATATTGTATTAGCAAGAAATGAAGAATTTATGTGTGCGTCATTCAGAACTATTAGTTTTATAGCAGCAATAAATATTTGACAAACTTCACTGAGGCTATTTCAGCGTATGCATTGTTATATTATTATGTACTTTGTATTCTATAATATGTTTGCTGCTACGAAACTTCCTTTGAGTCAAACGTGTTATGGAATTTTCAGTTGCAATAATCATCATATTAATTCTCTTTCAGTGCTTTACAAATTTGCATAAGTTATTCGTTTTAAGAGACAAACTTACCGTAACAGAGGATATTATATTTACTTCATCAGGTACCAACAGTTTGAAATAAATAGAATGGCTTCTAAAGATAACTTGCTAATAGAGACACATGACGCAGTTCCGGAACTTGTATTGATAAAGGAAGAGAGGAACGATAATATTGGTGATTTATATGAAGTAAGTATTTGAAATTTACGAGTGGTCTTTATTAGTAATGATCAGTGTGAGGAAGGGCAATTTTCGTAGGAGAAAGTGGTAAAATAATCCAAAAAAAATATTATGGTATATTTATTTGAAAATTAGGCAATAAGTTATTAGTACAAATGATAGCAACAGAGATAATTGTGGGGGTTTGGTTACGTACTAGTATCTTTCATTGAGATATTGAAGGAAAAATTGAGTTGTCTTACCTCACAATATTAAACATTTCTTAGGTTTTTAAAAGTAAGTTTGTTTCTATCTGGAGATAAGACGTTGAATTTATTGATGTCGTTTTGGCATCTCGGTCCTACTTTAGTGGGTGGTAAAGATTGAAGCTAGTCGACCAGGGCCTAGTTTGTAGATACCATCCCGGCATTTGACTGGTAAGCCTGAAGAAAATCCTGAAAAAAAAAACAGGATAGGTGACCACTGCGATTGCTCCCAGGATATTTAGATTGCTAAGTCACCTTATAGAGTGAAATTCCCAAAAGCTGCACACAAATATATGTCAAAATCCTCTGAATGACATTGCTCTAAGGCATTTCGTAATAGAAGTTGTCGAAATTATATGAAGATTGATCCATCCAGCTGGAAATATGCTGTTGTATGTTCTCTCGATGATGTTTGCTATTTAACGAGATTCCGTGAATCGGAAACACTGCATCGTATAATTAACAGTTCCATTACTTTCGATGAAATCTTGTTTGAATTACTGAGTCAGCACGAAAAATCGGGATTTGGAGAAGTTCGATATCTTCCACTAAACTTGTTTAAGCAAGAAATTTCAATTTACTAAAGGAAAAAAAAACAGGTTCTAGTTAAATTTTAAGAAGAGAGAATGCAATGGGCATACATTAGTAAACTCCCTACACGATATATGTGCACTCGTCTCACGGTTAACGTAAAAGACGCTAAATTCGTGACAACCAATTGCTATTTTGCATATATATATCGAGCAAAGTCAACTGACTTTTATCAAGTGTCAGAGAATGGAGAATGGACATGTATGTTTTGCATTCAATCCCGTGTTCACTATCATGATACATACACAAAGTGCAATCTAATTTCATAAAATAAAATTGTATAATGTACTATTTCAAATATAATATATTTGAAAAGTAGCCGTAAAGAGGGAGACAAGTGGATTATGGGGAAAATGGAGAGAAAGGAATAACTGTCTCCCCAAGAAAGCTACTGGAAAATTGCCTCCATTTTCAACTAGAGGCAACATTTCAGAGATTGGTTTCTTTCAGGGACCTCTAATTCGTCGCACAGTAAAATAGCGTACCCGAAAATACTGACGATATTGTTCCTTCTAGTTGTAGCCAAAGTGGCTCAGGAGAGGAAAATAAACGACTTTCTGACAGTTATAAGATTGTGAACATTCATCAATTTAGTTTATTACTATATGTATCCGTGCCCGAAGACAATACTTTATGACTACAATAACGTTTTTTGAGTGTGAACGATTTGTAAATCTATAGAACCGCCTCTTGACAGACATATATAACCACAGATAACTATGTGGTTGTATAAGAAAGATAGTTTTCTGTCATATAAACTATAAAAGAAAAGACTTCGCAGATATAATTAATCCCTGAATTTTGCTCAAGTCTACGAGTTTTAATATTGATTTCTTCATTCATTTGTTGTAACATTAACGTTACATTATTTGGACCTCTGCAATTGAATTATCTATCCATGTGGTATGTTACTCGGAGTTTTCTAAAAACGAATTTAGCCATAATTTCCCTTTTTTAGGGCACGGTCATATATGTTTATATGTTACCAGTAGGCATTCAATGCCACTTACAAATGCTCCTACAATTATGCACTCTAGTGACATCGCAAAGTTTGCATTATATGCCTGTATGTTTGATTTTTTGTTGCATGTTTTAAGACCTTCTGCGAGTCTACGATGTCGAAACGTGATACGGGTGTTTTAAACGCATGCGAATTTTCAAAAGTTGATAAGTGAAAATGTGTATAACATCACAGAGAACTATTCCAAGATTTAATGTCTTTGCCACTGGATGGTTCAGTAACATCATTTTAAGAAAAATAACTGTAAACATATTTTAGAATAAACTGTGCTGCATGTTGTGAAAATATTCTGAATGGGTATCAACAAACCTTATCGTTACTACAAACTACTTAAATTGCATTGATGAGTCAAGTATTAGAGTAGTTCTTCAAGTTTTTTTTAAACACCCATGTTTCTGACTATAGTGAAGATGAGTTTTCAGATAGGGGGCAACCCGCAAGAGAGGAATAATTGAGGAATTGCTAAATTCTGGGCACGTTCGGAAACTTCGAACGAGTTTAACGCTTTAATCTCGTTCTCTCACGAAGCGCTCGGAAACTACATTCGTGAGGTTCGTTCATTTAGTTACTCGTTCGGAACCTCACTCTCAGTTAATTTCTTTCACTCACGAAATGAAATAGCTCTGACTTCGTGAACTTCGTTAAAATTAGCACGGCTACCTTCCGCATGATAAATTTACATCGTGAAATCTATTTTCTTTATATAGAGGTATTGAATCGTCGCCATGACTGTTATTTCTGCAGTAGGAAACAATTTGGGCACAACTAACTTACATAACAGATTAATACCACTGTTTATCTGAAAACTTATTTATCTTTAGTTTTCCATATTTAACACTTCTTCGAACTATGGATTCCTGTTAGATATGGCAATTGACACTGGCAAAAAGATGAAATTATTTAAGAATTCTTTACTTAGAGTCTTTTTACTGAAAGCAAGAATAATGTTGAGTACAAAATCATCGCATGTACTAAAGTCACTATTTGATTCCGCAAATTATGATAGACTTTTCTAAAGATTTGAGTCAAGCTAAAAGTTCTTAAGGGAAAGCAAATACTCTTACCTTTCTGAAAATCTGAATACGCCACCTCTTATTCATTCAAATTGTAAAATCCAAGCAACATTAGCCATTTGGACTCTTGTCAAGTATCTGTTAAAATTGTTTATTTGTTTATTTATTGCTTTCCCTTCTTGACAAAATGTTTTACTAAAATGTTAATGCCTTGCAATTTATTATACAGAGCTTCGGTCTTAGGAACAGAATAACACTAATTGGATCATTTTCTCATGCTGTAAAATGTGATTTAGTTCGCGAAGACATGGAAATTTTGAAGGATGTAGAAATATGTAGGAACTTCAACAGGATAGTTCTTGTGTCTAAGAGAATTTATTCTGCTGTTGACTAAATGCAACGGCTAGATTGCTTCGTTCGTTATACAAGCATAGCAATATAAAGCTTGAAGCCTATAGAAGCTATTCCTCCAAAGGAAGGTCCTACATGTTAATAACGATATTATTTCTTCTATTTCGTTTATTCCTTTGATATGTATGCAAGCTGGTGTTTATCGTTTCATGACAACGGTTTTAAGCGTTCGGAAATTACGAAGAAAACATTTCTCGAAAATAACTTTCAACTTTAAGATCGCGCATTCAGCGAACTTTGTTATATGTTTCCGAACAAGCCCCTGTGATGTGTAGACTTTCATATAGATAGAATCTTGTACTCGATGATATAGCAAATCAAGATTTGTTTCAACTTTTGTACATAACAAGGCATACTAAGGAACAAATATAACCAGATACGGAACGCAGCGAAGTAGTTGGAGACACACAGCAATGAATTATGAAAGCTACCTTGACCCAAACTGTAAATGTAATTGATCATCATTTAAATATGCTGAGAAGATTGGGTGGGAACTTGTCATCCGTGGATCGTAGATGTTGTTCTTGAGATTTTGAAGAAAGGCGGGTATCCAGGAAGACTCGTAAATATTCTGATTCACAAAAAAAATCCTCCTAAGGCGAATTGTAAATAATGTCAGCGGTGTCTGGATGACACTGTCAGTGTTATGTCCAGAAAATGTAACCCCCAAGTAATTCTCTACAAGGTAGTAATTGTCATCGCAATTCAGAACATTTTCCTGCCAAACATTAATATTGCATATTTAACTTTATTGCATAATTGTCTTTCGCTAAACTTGCGCTGTGTCTTGTTTAATTAGTTTGACCTTGTAGTTCGCTGTAGCCAATTTAACCTATGAAAACCCACGAAACAAAGTAACTTTGCAATCCTGAGATGTTGCCGTATATTGCCTTGAGATACCATGAAATAAGCTTGTTATTATTATTAAGTTTCATGAAATTTTGACTAAGTAGATAAATACAAACTTTTCATCACGTTTAAGGCTGTAAAAGAGATCCCACTTAGCAGAGTACATCCCTGGGACGTACCATTTAGATCCCATTAACGTCAGATTTCTCAAGCTCCCATAGCGATGTCCTAAGGACGTCCGTGGGATAACTCTGTGGGCAATACAAACAGTTCATCCCGTATGGAGTTCCCCTGGATGTCCCCCGGAAAGCCGTGCGGGATTACCTACCTGGAATTTCTATAAATTAAATCGACCTTACTATTATTATTATTTAATTAATTATAACTACACGAAGGATATGCCTTCGTATAGTTATACGAAGGATTAATTATAACTATACGTCCCATGGATGTAAACGGGACTTAAACAGGACGTCCTACGGACGTCCCGATATCCTGCCAGGAGATCCGTCAGATGTCCCTGGGACGTCATTTTGCTATGTGGGATCACATCTTCATAACGGAATTAGTTATTATCAAAGAAGTAAATTAGAAATGAATGTCTCTGCATTTTTCGGTGCCTCAGTAGTAACTGAAATACTATAATAATAATTAATTTTGAAATTAATACAGAATAGATGTGTCAGAACTCCACCACCCATAAAATTAATTTTATCTTAGATGTGTCAGAATGGAACAGTTTAATATTATGGTTCATGCACTTAACGGCAGTGATTTTTGGATCCGAGAGCACACAGTGAAATAGTTTCTTGCCGTTTCATTATGACTGGTCTGACATATCTGGCCGATATCTTCACATGTTCTCCACACACGGAAGAACGTGTGCTGTTTCGTTCCCCTGCTGGTAATACTCTCAAAGCAATTTATCAAATTATGTTCCATGAAAAGACAACGGATCAACGCTTACATGAATTATGTGACTTTTAGCAATAAATTATTACGTAATCATCGATACATTTCACCCCTATTCGTCTAGTATGTAACTTCCACAGTGCAAGTGTAGTATACACTGTCAGGAGCTGTTTTACGTTGATATAATGTTGCCAACATAGAACGCGTCATGTTCGTTGAGACCTGGCGTTTTATCATAGTTTAATTTCACAAATTTCAAGACACGAATTCGAAGATATTATTATCATAGTTCATTTACAGATGACGAATTCTATATAATTTTTGACTTCAGCATGCTTAGTGATGTGTTTGCAATATTGATATCTAATTTTAGTGCCCCCTAAAGTTGCGATTTTCCGTCGTGACCACGTGATTTCTATCGTATTACACACTTTTTTTTAAATAGATGTTTTTAATCTCTCTTCATGAATGTAAAGAAGCGATATTGAATGAAAAGAAAGTAATATTGATGATTAGAATACGGTACATGTGATGCGCATATGTATTGACTTTCAATCAGATAAGAGGTGAAAACCCAGAACGATAAATTTCTTGCTTTTAATAGCGACAAGTTTGCACCCATCAGAATAAAATAGAAAATACATGTTTCAGAAAATATAGAACACATTTACAGAAAGAGAGGTCATGAGATTTTCCCACCCTGAACCAGAGTAACTTGTCAGTGTTTTTTGACAGTAGCGTGTTGTTTAAAGTTGTAAGGAAATGCACAGGAAAAGCATAAGTTGTAAGGAAATGCACAGGAAAAGCATAAGTTGTAAGGATATAATTTCTTATATCTTTACAGCATGCGGGACATTTCCTTATCCCGTGTCTACTTGTTTGAAGTATTGTTGAGATGAAATCATTTTCCATTTAAGTAGAGTTGATGCATACAGAAATGCTCAGCGTATTTTAAGTATATGAATCTGGAATCTCTGAAATATAAATTTGGTGTACAATTACTAGAATGTTTGGCAGTAGTCCATGCTGTATTAGCCTGTTTATTGATACGGTATACTTGGTGCATTTGGGATTATATGTAGCTTTCTCTGTTTGTAATATTTACCCTGTCACGACGGAACTATTCCAGCTGATTAGCCGATATTTACATGAAATATTTTTTTTACACTAGGTTTTAACCTGTAATGCACGAAAATGACATTCGGAGAACCTACCTTTTTAAAAATTTTGAATAGAATTTTTGAATTATCGATTTTTGCCTATTTCTGCATAGTAAGACACTTGTCGTGATAAAACAGCTACTGGAGTATGATCCAACCTTTTGGTAATGACGATTAGTGAAGGACTACATCTGCTGGTGATATGAGAATCACGGACGCCATCTTCAAACCCGCCGTCTTGGATTCAGCTCGAGCATTTTAAATGGAAAGGGGTCATGTTACATGACTAGATTTTTAAAGGCTAGTTTTTTTTTCAAAAATTCAAATTTGAAGACATTTGTTACCTACATTCATTTCTTTACGAGGTGAGGATTCTTGAAGTTGGTATGTGGCGTCTATATGTGGTTAATTTTATGGCCATCTTACGTAAGACATCTGGTTCGAGGAGCGTTTGATATAGATGGTGTAAGTCGTTAATTGTGCGACGGCACACCACGCCTTTTAAATGATCCAAGAGATAAAAAGTAAAACTTGTGAGAGCATGTAAACGAAGGAACCACGCGATGGGCTGTCGCCAAGCGAGCCAGCATCCCGGAATTTGGAGGTTTAACATCTGTGCCGTACTGAGTCACGTGAAGTGTCAGAATAAAAAAACACTATCTCTTCCCAAATCCTATCTTTCAGAGTCCCTATCTACGGATCAAATAAACGAAATGTAATGATAATTTTGCGCTTTAATATTGCATGGATTTTTTTTAAATAAAAGAGAAATATGAAAAAGAAGGTATCGTTTGAATCTTATGGAAGAAATCACTTGAAGATTAAACGTAACAAGAAGGAAATTGCGAAACTGTTTTAATATAGCAATGATCACTAAACGGCGAACCTAAGTAGGACGATGAATTTTGCACTGTCTTAAATGAGTTTGGTGTGTAATCTTCCACCGAATAAAATAACTTCCGAGGCCCCATTTATAATTTAACTATATATCTTTTTGGAATTTCTTGCAGTTGTCTTATTGGTTACAGTGCTCACTTTCTGGCCACAAACACATTTAAGGCCAAAAAAGTTCAGTGGAAAGAACTCTTCCACTTCCAATCCGCGTCCTGGACATCTTTCCAACAACCCAATCTTTTTCCCGTATCTGCCTTTATATGTCATTTGTAAACGGGACTTCACGATAAAAGTTCAGTGAAAATAATGTGATTAGCGACTGACATGAACTTGCGGAGAACAACGTCAGGTCAAGCCCATGAACATATGGATTGGTATAATAACGATCACATTTTCTTTGAACTTAAAATTATAGCCCTTTTTAATTTATGGTCTTTAGGCATCTAAGATTCAGGCCGGTATAAGGAAAGGGAAACGATACACGAAGGTGTCGGGCAGGGCCTAAGTTGAAGGTACCATTTCGGCATTTGCCTGGCGTGACTAAGAAAAATGTTCTTGTGTAAACCATAAAAAGTCAAGATGGGGTAGTGCACATGGGAACTTTTGAAACATTTCTCCCCTTCTATCCTGATCCGATTAGTGCTGTTGTCACTAGGAAGCACGGTATATTCTTAAATCATACGATAGGCGTTAAGGATAAGCGCTGGCAATATGTAAAAGTAAGAATGTGGAATTGATAATGCGTTGTTTGTTTGCAAAGAAAACAACACTATCGTTTGCATTTAAATTACTTAGACAAGTTTGCTTTAAATTTAGGGTGAACGGAAATTAAACTGAGAGCAAATAAATTGACCCATATTACAAAGTGTAATTTTTGTTTTGTAAATTGTAACCGTTTATCAAACTAGGAATCTGCATAGAAAGGTTTGACAAAAACTTTTAAAAAGTACATTTTCCTATTGGGAATATGTTCCTAGTACTTGGTGATGGAAAACATGACAAACCTTTTATTGGAAAAGAATACATATATGCTGCTGTTAACTAACACACAAAAATCAACATTTTGTTGTACAGCTAAAAGACATAAACGGTTTTCAATATCAATTGGAAACATTATTTTCATTCCTGGAATTTAAAGAGAGCTTCAGTTTAATATTAAGTTGTAGTATAATACGAAGAGCTATCATAGTAAGTTAGAGTAAACGTCCCCGAAATTTGTACTTCTCAGCTTTTAGCACTCTCAAGATATTTTCTAAATAATTTACTTGATAATAATTAGACGTAACTAATATTGTTCCGGAGACCTTGCTTATTGTTTCTTTGATGTTTAGAGACTCTTTAGTATGTTTCATTATGTCAATTATTCAAACTTGTTATTGCTACTAGAGGGGTGACAATAACTGATAAGCCATTTTTACACAGTGCATATCGGCAAATAATTAAATTGAAGTAATATACAATTTTCAGATTTCAAACATAGCTATTTTAACCTTTAAGACAAAAAAAATACGAATGCCTATAGTCTTATGTAAGACATGGCTTCGAAGGAATAAATATTCGTTAGGGGTGCTAACTACTGGACCAGCAGTGCCAAAAACGTACACGTCTTCATGTCCCGAAAACGTATAGTGAACGTAAGTGTCAATAACTGTACATTAAATAGGCCATCTACTGGTTAAATGGTACCAAGAATAGGTCAATTTGCTCTTTTAAAGAAATTTAATAAGAACATATTTTCTGGACTGCTTATCTTCTGCATGTTTATTGTTTCACTGTATAATGAGGTTGGAGATAGATCTAAGAGCTTACTGTTAACCATGAACAAAAAAATAAAGCAGCAATAGATTTGCACTTCACGTTTCAAAACGACAGTGGTCTAAAGTTCCAATAATTGTTACATTTACCCTGCATTTGGTAGGAGAGTATTAATTTGTATTTTCTGTACTACAGGAAGCTGGGGTAACTCGATGGAATACGGAGGGAAACTTAGAGTATGTTATAAAGAAGGAAAGCTTTGATAAAACTTATTTATTGGTAGATCCATTGCAACAAGAATTTGGCGACGATGATGGAATTGAAAGTAAATTGAAATCCATAAAAAATGTTAAGAAGTTAAAACAAGAAAAGGAAACCCAGAATGCAGTTACTGAATTTGAAGAGTGTTCGGAGAAACAGAAGGTACAGGTTAGATATTTCAGAAGGTTGTGCCTATCTTTGTAATAATTCACTGCCACATTCAATCCACTACTGGATGAGACCTCTCCTGGAAGCAGGAATGAATCTACTGCTCCCACGCTGACCGCATGTGTTGGGAGAGGAGAGCCGAAGATGACCAGACGTGTGATCGCTACTGTCTTTTTTTCTAGGCCTCATCCAGTAGTGGATCGAATATGGCCTATCTTCGTAAATTTGTATAAATGCAGTTTTGGTCTAAG
>JAGDQP010032522.1:1131-13442 GCA_022664845.1 Lepisma saccharinum | reverse complement strand
TCAAGTTTGTTCATGTTATGTTCTGGATATTGGTTTAAATTAAATAAATTTTCACATATTAAATGGCATTCAAGTTTGTTCTTTGTGCCATGTTCTGAATATTGGTTTAAAGAGATTAATTTCTCAGAGAAACTTAATTTCTCAGCTTAAACTTCACTAACATTATATCGTGCTTTAGTAAGATCTGTTTCAGAATACGGTATTTTTTATCTGGTCATCATATCAAAAGACTTGTCAAACAGATATTGAAAATATTCAAAAGATTTTATTTTTAATTTGACCGCTTTCAAAAATATGAGACACTAGCTTATTTACCCGCCCGTTGGTGCGGGTGAATAAAATATGTTGACAACAGTCTTTGGGACTGCCACCAATACTCGCTTCCCCGTGGCGCCCCCATACTCCCTTCGAGGCCTGCGGCGCCCTCATAGGGAAGTTTTGTCCAATTTATTGTAGCTTACTCGTGATGGTATACCTTCACACCAAATTTCATTTCTCTAGTTTTAGTGGTTTGGAAAATGCGTTTTTGGGCCATTATTTTGAATTAAAATGGCGATTTTTTTTAATAACGTTTTCTTATATTCGTGACCTACTTGTGATACCAAACCTTCATACCAAACTTCATTCCTCTAGCTCGAACTGTGTGAAAAATGGGTTTTGGGGCGGCCATTTTGAATCCAAGTTGGCGAGTTTTTTCAAAATGTAATATTTTCTGAAACTACTCTTGATAATACACCTTTATGCAAAATTTCGTATCTATAGCTCAAACGGTGTGGAAATGGTTTTTGGGCGGCCATTTTGAATCCAAGATGGCGACTGATATGGTAACTTCACACAAGGGTTTAATATCTGATCATGCGACAAATCACTCGAATTGGTTAAGGCGTTTTGGTGTGATGAAAACACCAATATAGGTACATTCATTTTTATATAGAGAGATGAAATACACAATGACTCCTATCGCAATCTATGCCAAATATTTAACGTGATAAAATTCAAGAATAGACGAGACATAACCGACGGTATATTATTACATAAAATTTTAAATGGATACGTTGCTTGTGACTATCTGGTTACTAATTTATGTCTTTATGTACCAAGACGAAGAGGCAGATTGACACCTCTATTTTATCCTAAGGGCTCAAAGGCAGATCTCCATAAATTTTCACCTTTGATTCGTGCGCACAGGTTGTATAATAATGTTATTATGAATGTTGATGTAGATATTTTCAGTATGTCTATATGTGAATATAAACGGCACTTAAGGACAATGTAAACCCAAGACTTCCGACAAGAGATGGCAGCACTATCTCCGTGTATGTCTCTCTAATGTATTTTTATCGTTGCTCGAAATTTCAATGCTGATCCTACAAATTCAAACCTAGAAGGTTTAAACTTTCAGGGAAGAAAGTTCATAACTAATTCAAGAGTTCTATTAGTGCCGATTTTTCATTTTCTTTCTTGTTCATTGTTGAAATCATTTCATTCTTGTTATGTCTATAACAATGAAGCTCTTTCAACAATGAACAAGAAAGAAAATTTAAAAAATCGGCACGTATAGAACTCTTGAATTAGTTATTAACTTTCTTCCCTGAAAGTTTAAACCCTCTCTCTAGGTTTGAATTTGTAGGATCAGCATTGAAATTTCGAGCAACGATAAAAATACATTAGATATATACAGAGATAGTGCTGCCATCTCTTGTCGGAGATCTTGGCTTTACATTGCCCTTAATATCCCACTTAGCTGATTAAAACAGTGAAAGTTCATACAGTGAAATGTATGCTATTTTTATATATGCATATCGATGGTTTGTTTATATGTTTATCTATTTGTATATTGATTGCGTATACTCTTTGATTATATGTTTATTATGCCCATTTCTTGGGAACTTTTGGTTCTGTAGTGGACCAATAAATAAATGAAATAAAATAAAAATAAAAAGTATGTAAATTTTCATATTAAATGGCATGAAAGTTTGTTCTTCATGTTAATATTATGTCTTCTATGCTCATCATATGAGAAAAAGAAAATGCAGTGTTGCAAACTGTAGACAACCGAAAAATATTTTGAATATTTCATTCTGTATAATACTCACAGTCTGCAATACTGTATTCTGTGTTTCACATAATGTTTATCGTCACTAATGGACCCAAATACTCAAGAAACCAAATTATTTCTATTTGAAATATAATTAAACTTCATACCTGGTTGGCAACACTGATAAACAATTATGATATATTTAATGTGTAATTATGCACCATATTAATGGAAATAACATCTTTTATTCTTTCTTTGCATGAAGAGTTTATTTTCCTAGGAATTTCTACTCCACCCGGAGACTTAAAGAACTGCTTTTCTACGTCACTGAGCATAAGTGACGTCTCCAATATACAAGGTGTTCAAGAAACGCCCTTTTCAATATGGTTATTGTGGGGGTTACGTGATACAGAAAGAAGTTAACACTATAAGCGAAGTAATCACACTGGCATGCACGGAGCCGCTGTAGCGTAGTGGTAGAGCGTTGGCGTACCTATCGAGTGGTCGTCGGTTCGATCCCAGCGGTCGTTTATCCTGCTGAGGTTTTTCTACGGTTTTCTCTCAGTCGCACAAGGCAAATGTCGGGATGGCGCCTTCAACATACATAGGCTTTGGCCGGCACCTTCCCAAATCCTTTCCCCTCCCCTATCCCGGCCTGAGTCTTAGACTTAAAGGTCATAAATAAAATTCAAAATTCACAATGGCATGTCATTTGAAATACGGACAAGTAGATAGGTGTCCACAACTTCATTAGTCGGCTTAACGTATCATTGCAGAAATGAGACGTGCTTCCCCTAAAACTGAGGCATTCTGAAGGGGAGGAAAGGGGCATGTGGCGACTAATGTACGCACAGTGATAGGAAATCAGTAGGGATTCCGATACCTACACTGTAAAAATAGGAGACAGAACGTTCATCCAAAAAATGGAGGCTGTCCACTTTCTGGATTAACCTACATACAGCCAGTTTTCAGTTGAACGTTTTCCTTTCTGTAAAATTTCAAAATGCGTGTATATGCACATACATATATATGACTGTTCCAACATATTTCATTCAAGCAGAGCATTTTAAAGTAGAAAAGAATAAAAGGTAATATTCGTTTAAAATGAAAAATGAAAAAAAAAAAAGCTGAAATGGTCGGGTTTCGATTCAGGGTCCACAAGCACACTGATCGGACGCTCTTGTCACTTAGCTACGAAGACAGTTGGTGTTGGCTTTCCGAGTGATATCTGTAGTTAGGGTTTTACTGCGAAGGAGGTTAATCATTAACACGTTTTTTATTTTACTACGAGGAATGTCTCGTGAAAAAATGGAGAGATACGTTTGCTACAGTGTAAAGATTTATACCTAACTTAATTTTTCTTTCCGCCAATGCAATCCTTGCCGTTCTCAGTCCACCAGTGAACTGTTTACTGTTCACAGTGTATAAAGGCAATATAAACACTCAAATTGGCGGGGCGTTCAGTGACAAACAAGTAACGTTACTCCTGTTACTGGATTATAGAATATCCAACTAAGGTTTAAACTTCATCCACAAAAGCACGTAACCTCAAAATTGCCAGTTTAGCTTACACTTCGATTAGAAAATGACCGAATTTTAAGTGTAAAATAAGTTGAACGTTCACGGACAAATCACTTTGGCCAGTTTCAACCCATTTTCAGTTAACGTTAAGCTATTACAAAGAAAGTGTTTAACTTTAAAATGGAGTTAATTTTACCAATCTTTCCACTAAAAGGCTTACACTATATCCACATTTAATAGTAAATACAACAAAACGCTAATTTTCGACTATTATTTCTCCATAAAGCGGAGTAACTTTGATCCATTTCCTGTTTCCACTTTTTACAGTGTATCTGCCAACACGAAATGTTATTAAAACATGGCGCAAGTCCTGCTAGCGAGTAACTCTTGAGATTAACTTTGTGTATGTATTTAGAGTACGCAAAACGCACTTTGGACTCTCTATGGTATTTTGTAGTAGTATTTACATGTGATTAGCAACTTTGTTCGACGTTGGACTTGTAAGCTGAAAGACCCGTGTTTGAGTACCACTTGAGTCTTTTCTACTCTTAGTATTTCTGGAAACTGAATACTCTCTGGTTTTGTATCCGTAAAGTAACAGGAAATTTTGATGCATCTCGGTTTTCTAGCTTTTTATAATATGCTTTTGAAAATTCTTTACAGGATAGCAAATCGTCATTATGACATTGAGAGGTTAACCCTGTAATGCCCCTCGTTACACATATGTAGGCTAACATTGGGAATTAGTGCTTAAACTTCAAGTTGATAGACAGTTAGTCATAAACGCCTAGTGTTACACATTTGGACGACTTCGTTCAGTGCCATCTTGAGCCTTTTCAAGGAATTATGTCTCGTTCTTCGTTTATAGAGGCGTTTGAAGTCACGTGTTTCTTCAAGACAGACGCCATGTCTACGAAGGAGAGTTATGTCACAATTTTTACTTAGTTTTATCCAGAAAATTAGTAATCTCTACCGTTTATGCGAATGATGAAGCGTTAAAGTTTAGATTTTTACTTGTAATCATTTGAAATACGTATGTCACATTGAATAAGATGATGCCCTTCTTAATTGCGTGTTATACAAATGTGTAACACTGATCATTAAGCTATATATCCTGTACACCAACTCGTGGATTTACATTAATGCTAAGAAAAGCACAAGGAAAATACCGTAATAGTTGAGATTATTTTTTAGACGCAATTACTTCTTACATCCTTGTATATATTGTTTAGAAATCCGGTTCCTACATCCACTAAAACAGACTTGGCTTCCTAGGTTTACTAGAGCAGTATTTATTAAAAGACTTCGTCCTCAAAATGGCTGGTGAAAGCTTTTCAAATGATCTTTCGCCATTCCGAGCTATTAAAAAAATCTATTTGTAACACTGATCTCTTAAAAATTGATGTAAAATACGCAGGATGGATCCGCTGCATACTACCGAACATTGTAGCCGCGTGCCAGCTTCTCCAAAGTTCTGGATTCGAATTCCGACAGAGGCATGGATCTGATAGATGATTTAGGCCTATCATTCAACAGAATACTCATTTATCAGAATAGTTAATCAATCTTTGATAATTCCAAACTGTAATCTTTTTCACGAAAGTAATAATTTTTTTATGCAAGCATTTTATTTGTATACATAATGTAAGCATCTCTAATTAGGAAAACATTAAAACTTTTTGAGTTGTAATGCCCAATGTTACAGATATGTCACATCCCCTAGCAACACAGCTAAGGGTTCAAATGGTATGGCATTGTGATTACTTGGTTTAAGTTTTAACTTTCTTGTTTATCTCATAACCTAATAATAGCTATATGAAAATAGGGCGTTGATTTTAACACCCTGTGTTTTAAACTTTTGATGGCCCATAGTTTTCAACCCCTTCTTTAATAACATCTGGAACTCAGGTATTTATCACCCAAGTGAATTCCACACTTTAAGGCAGCACGAATTTTATACTGAGCACTTCATTGCTACACCTTCTTGTTCAAATATATTATAAGTGTCCCCGCAACAAGATATACCATATGGAGAAGGCATTCCAAAGATATGTTTGGTAAACAGTAACCGAGATGTTCTTAACGAGCTCAGTTAGAAGATCTTTAGCCTAGTAATCGAAAGATCTTGCGAATAATCCCAGGCGGTCACCCATCTTGACTTAGATTTCTCTAGGATCATTTTCTCAGTCTCACATGCCGAGGTAGTACCTTAAAGCCATCCTTTCTCTACTTTATCCCTGCCTGAACCAAAGTTGACTAAACGCCATAAATAAATTAAAATGCAATTCATATCCAGAAAGATTCAGTAACAATCAATAACAACGTTGGTCGTTTCTCCAACAAAAGCACATAAGTTTGGATTTCAATGGCAGCATCTAATTTCAACAACACTTTTCTGTCTTTTCGTATGATATTATGGAGGCTGGCAGGCCCCTCAATGCGGGGGAGGAGGTCATCCCTTAATGGAAATCCTGCATACCTCTACTTACACCCCCCCCAAATTAAAAACTCATGCAAAACCCTGATTTAGAAACTATAGACTGTCAGCTACATTTGGCATATTAAAAAAAATTGACTACCAACATTTAATTTTCATCAAAATCTGGGGCCTTAACATTGGCCTTATAAACATGCACTAATATTTTGAATCTTGAATAATGTTTGAGATAAATAAATATGGTAAAGTGTCTCCCGTGTTGTTGTATTTGATATTATGGCAATACCGTCCACATGTTTAATTTTTAATAAATAGTCTGTAGCCTAAGAGACAATGTTTTTATAGATTCTTTTTAGAGGGGGAACGGAACAAATCCAGTTTAAGGTAATCCAACTTATCTAAACTTACATATCCTAATGTAGTTTAACCTAACCCCCAACAACTTTAACTTCAATTAACGTAAAGTAAAGAACTCAAAGCAAAAACATGTTTAAAAGTTACAATAACACATAAAAATATTCGAGCACAAGGGGGATATTTACACTAAACTGGAATATAGTTTTTCTTTTAAACTATCTTATGATTTTAAAGATGTCCACCGTGGTTGAGTAATAACTGTCGCTGTCTTGTAATCAAGGAGTCCGGTGAGAACAGAAGTGTTTAGGAGCCCACGTTGAACTCTAGGTCCCGTCCTTAGAATGTCCATCTTCATCCTATGGACATCATCTGTTCACCTACCCCAAGGACCTTCGGGTCAGGGCACAACACCCATCATCATTTTTATTTTTCCTTATTACTGAGGCCAGTCGAGAACAATACGCATAAAATAACAGAAAATAAGGTAAAACCTTTCTCGACTGCAAGTTTAGACAAATGATTTAGTGTCATTTAAATTAAGAGAAACTGGTCTTGCCCTCCTCAAAGTGAAGCCACTATATTAACGACCTGACATAGAAAACAAATAGTCCCGTTGATTAGTCGGTAACGAAATGAACTTTGGAGACGAAATCGTGAGGCACGAAAATTCGAGCTCCCCGGCCGGCTATCCTGATTTAGATTTTTTTTTTAAATTTCACCAGGCGAATACCGCGATGGTACTTCAATAAAAACCTTAGCCGCTATCCTCCCTATCTCCAGAAGAGTGATGGTAGATGAACATCATCAATGAGAGGGGACGGGCTTCGAACAAGGATGTCAGTCCAGCCCAGAATAAATAATATAAAATTGACAACACTATTGTAATTTTTCTGTTTAACGAATCGTTATTCACTTTTTTACTCAAAAGATGGTACTAGTGAACCAAGATCAGTATTTGAATCCAATTTACGAGAAATTTAGTCATTATTATGAAAATAAGCTACGTAAAAGTTACAAAATAAAACTATTTCAAACTCACCAGATTTTCCTTCGTGGTTTAAAGCTGTTGTAAATATTGAGAAATGAATTAACACTAGAATACTGACAGTAACATACAACCAACTGTACTTCATATTGTTAATAACTGAAACCCGTCTATAAAGTTCCTTTCGTTAAATTGCTACGGTGGAGACTATCTGTTGGTTAAGTGTTCCAGCGAGCTGATCTGAATCCCTATCTAAACCGCTTTTACAACGAAACTGAGCTACCTTTCAGATGTTTTAGTTGTCTTGACCAAGGTGCAATGTGATAGTGCGCCCTTAGGGTACTCTCTGCACGTGATTTCACAGAATATCCCACTTATGTATATGTGTGTGTTGTAAACCTTTTTTTTCTTGCCATATTTTTCATCTTTTAGTCATAATGTACTCATATATGTGTAGGTTCAGTTTTATGTAAGGAAAAAAAACGAGAAAAAAGTTACTTGTTACGATACTGCGCCTTGATGCCCAGTACTTTCTCTTTTCCAAGCATCATCAAGTTGCTTTTCAATGCCGATTTTTAGACATCATTTCTTACAAATTATGTAATTATGTTTTAGAAAGAAAAGGTTCTTATGTACGACTACTACATGTGTACCAGTGATAGGTATTATGTAGTGTTATAATGTCTCCATGTGACGCCAAAGTGACCAATATTTGTTGCATGTGTCACACACATACATGACACACGATGATGTGACGTAATAGTAGGATGAAGGAGATGCAACTCGACCTTCCTTATACACATGTGATAACTACTTTAATGCATCATTTTATTTTGCTTTCCAGTAGCTAAATATGCAGTTGGAAATACGTGGTTTCTGGTGGATCTTCTTTATAAAGAAACGGATCCAGTTGCGTAACTAGAATTTTGGGCCCTCCATGAAAGGAACTTTCTAGAGCCCTTGTCTCAGCACTCTTCTAGAAGTATCTCCCACATGCAATATCAGCAATTCATGCCGCATGTAAAAAGCAAACACCAATTCTGAGGAACAGTGTTGCCAGATTTCTAAATGGGAGATTCCCTCCAGAGTGCGTGAAAATTCAAAATCCCTCTCTCTTACAACCCCTGAGAAGGCGAATTATCTTCTCATGTTTACTACGTTTGTCATTAGCTCAATTTCATCTATTGATATGTCGCCTGTTTGTAGGACCCCTTGGACACACGGGCACCCCCTGACCGCGGAGTCACGCGGCATTGTAGTTACGCGTCTGAACGGATCGTGAAACTGTAAGAGATTCGTTTAAATTTCCATAGATGGTAATCCAGACTAATGTTACGATTCTAGCAGAAATTCTGCCAGGATTCTCAGTTTAGGGGTTGTAAAGTCAAAATTGGAAGGGTGTAAGAGGACGGTTTCTATCGATTTTTTACCGTAAACATTTTAAAGTTGGGGTGCTCTCGATAATTTGGGGGTGACACCCCCAACAAGGTGTAAAAGGACCTTTTGATCCGGTAACGTCTTTGGGAATATTTCCTCTTGACTTGCTTGTGGTTCTTGAATTTCCCTTACGGTCCATCACTTATTGATGCTGCACGGCCGTCGTCTTAATTCTAATCTCACGGGTCGCTCAATGAGTTCATTTTGACGTTATGTAGATGAAATGATCACTAAGTAAATAGCATGCCCCAAGTCTACGCCGTAGTGTGAGCTACACCAGAAATAACAGTAGAGGATTCACCTGTAATCACTACTGCGCTTCACAGCAGCCAAATCAACCACAAGCAAGTGCTCCGACACATCTAACTAACAAATTAAACGTAGATGGCGTCGAAATAAAAGCATTTATTAAACAGAGGCTTTATAAGTATAAATTTCCCTCTACATCTGTTTTTTTTAAATTTTTTTTTTTTTTCTCTAGTCACCGAGACTAGCACCTGCTGAAAGGGTTACACCCTCTCTATTCAGTAATGGGATGTTTGGGGAGATGCGGAATTTAAGGAAAGAAATAGATGGTCTATGAGAATTACAAAATATTTTCTTATCCTTTATTTACGGTTGATCTTCTTGCCTAGGGGCTACTCTAGGCTTGATATAAGACAGTTGAGCCCTTCTCGTAACATAGATGAATACATTGCAAGGGATGTGTGTGAGGAATGAACGTTTAACATGTATGAGGATGAGGAGTGCAGCATGGGTGTCACTCGGGACTGACAGGTGGTGCTATAGAGAAGTAGACATAAGGACCTGAATAAAAGCTCAAAATTTAACTTTGAAGAGTTCGGTGGGTGTATGTTGAATTTTGGTGAGAATGCTCTCCCTGGCAAATGGATACAGGTTTTGAAAGGTGAGGGTAAAAAAGGTGAGTAGTTGTTTGACTATGACAGGTGGTAATACTGTATGGGTTGCAGGTTGTTGTGTTGGTTCTGGAATTCTGAGACGTACAGCAAATTCGGGTGTTTCTGGGTTAGGTTGAGGTCGGTTTTTGCACTTATATGAAAAGGTTGGATGGGGTTCTCCACATTGACTGCATTTGGGTGGTTGCTGGATGTTGGTACATTCTTTAGTATTGTGTTGTCCGGTGCAGTAACCACATTTTGGCTGATTCGGGTAGTTTCTTGTTTCTTGTGAAGTGATCGTTGGAAGTCTGGCAGCGCTCGCATCTCAAAGGCATCGGGAGTGAAGTACGGGATGGTTCAACCCTGTATCGCCTTTTATAGATATATGCTCCATGTTTGAGAAGTTCATCGATGGTCTGTTGGTCTGACGTCAGTACTCGGATCATGTAGCTGGAGGTGCCTTCCTTTGTTATGATACGAAGATATTTGTTGATGGTATGCCCCTCGGTTTGTAGCTCAGTTTCTGCTTCGTCATCAGCGACTGATGGATCCACGCCGCGAATGACAACTGATAACATAGGAGACCGGCGTGAAGGTGGTGCTTGATGTATGGTTCTGGTTTCCATTCTGATGAGTTTAGCAGTGGGCTCAAATATCTCGAAGCTATATTTGTTCCTAATGGTGGAAGCTAGATTAGAACCAGAAGATATTTTAATTATTCCGTTGCGAGTTGGTACTATTTCAGATATGTTATTTCGAGGGACATACTTGACCAGTTGATGTAGAAGTTGATCCGGTGTCTGAAATTTGCTACCAAAGTCTCTTAACAGAAATGAATGTAATGGAGCATTTTGAAGATTTGAATCAGGTTTTGTTTGTTCACAGTCTGAGTCTTCCATTTGGGGTGTCAGAATCTTGGTCAGAGATGCCAAAGGTGTGAGTCTTCTTATTTGGTGGTGATCCGGAGTCTTCTTATTTGGCGGTGACGTAATGGTGAAGAACGAGATTGAGATTTAGTTATTTGACCGGCGTTGTTCTTGCGACTGGATGATGAAGTGCTGAGTGTAGTTGAAGAAGTGTGTTGAAGTACTGGTGGAAGTGAATGCTTTCCAGGTTTAGGCATGACTCGTGTCGGGGAACTTACAATGAAGATTAAAATGATCAGTCTCTGTACAATGACTGCTGTGAAAACTCATTCTAACTCACACCCTCCGACACTGTAGAAATGCCGTCAATCTTAATGTGACCGTATACATGCTGATCTCGCTTGTACTTGTGCTATGCAAGGTCCTCTGTAACACGTCAAGAAGTCTCAGTTGACTAGGTAGAAGTTATGTACGTCTGGTTTCCACTAAGGACTATTTACATTCAAAGGTTATTTAACCATTTAGTGCACATAAGACTTTGCAATGCTCAAATCCTAATATATCAATGGGATTAGTTTGTTTACCAATCATTCTTCAATAAGTTTAAATGCTGTGCTCATAATATAAACATCAAAATAGCAATTCAATTATATAGAAAAAAAGTTGCTCACTTCGAATTTTTATTCATAAAAGTCGAGACATCTACCGAGCAATTTCCGTAACTTCCAAAATTCACTTACAAATGTAAAGTTTTTCTCTCTATTTCTTTTCTTTATCAATTACTCTCTTAAATTATCCACACAACAAATAACCAATTAACATTTGATTTGTTTAAAATATAAATAGTTTACCCTTTCCTTCTGTCGCTCCAATGGGCTAGAACAAGGGAGAGGGGCTGGCGGAATCAATGGTAACAATCCTAGTATTCAACGGCGGTGCCCTTCACATATCAGCCAGTAAAGCATATGTCACCATTCCCCACACTGGTATCCTTGGTAGCCAGTTAATGTGGTGGTCGCGACCCCCAAAAGGGTCTCTAAGGTAAATGACAAATAAATGAATCATCATGGGGTTAAACGAACTAATGAATTTTAACGAACTATTTCCATTTTGCTTCCTGGTTTCTAATTATTAAGGACTAGCTAATATACCCATCCACTGGTGCGGGACGAATAAAATATATTGGCAACACTTTCAGGTGATTGTTTCAAAAATTGGTTCGAACACTGACTGCGGCACATGGAGTACCTCTCTCTTATCCCGGTTCCTAAATATCAAATATGTATGGTACACATACGTCCAAAGGTATATGAGTAATTTCTAAAATAATTTTTGTAGTTGGTTTGCAACACTTACAAATGCGGCGCCCCCAAAACTCTATGACATGCCAATTTGCTGCGGATACGTCCAATGGTATGAAAGCGATTGGAAATATTTTGTTTTTCAAAAATTAGTTGACCACACTGAAAACTGTAGGGCACGAATTGTCTCTATGATCAGTCCTAATAGATAAATGCCAAGTTTGGTGCGAAAAATACAGTTTTACGGCCAACGGTATGAAAGCAATTTTAAATATTAATTTTTAAATTGGTTGGCAACACTGACAACTGCGGCCGAAGTACGTCTATGGCCTATCCCAGTACCTGATCCGTATGCATACCAAATATGATGTTACTCAATGGACGCGTGTAGATTTGTATAAAAACTGACATTTGTATAAATTAAATCTTAAAATAGATTAACGACCTAAATCTTAGATACCTAAAGGCCA
>JAGDQP010032521.1:4838-18912 GCA_022664845.1 Lepisma saccharinum | reverse complement strand
TAATTCGTTGTTATTATTACTTTTGTGCTGTAAGACATTTTGATGATTATGTACGATCTAGATTCACAGGAATATAGTGGATTCATTAAAAAATGGTAGACAGCCTACCTCTGGCGCTTGGGGTCGTCGGTTCAATCGCTGCTCATGCCATGTGGGCTTTTTGGTGGACAAACACTACGTGCGTGGGTTTTCTCGGGGTTCTCCATTTCAACCCACTTTCTTCAATAAACAAATTCTCATCATCATCATCCATCCGGCCTGAGCTAAAGTTGCATAAAGGCCTTAAAAATTAAATTCAGATTAAGAAGAAAACGTTTCCTGGTCTCTTGATGTTGAGCAGTTATAATAACTTACTTATAATTTATATCTTAAAATACAGCCATTTATTATTTAAGTTATTATATGAGTATTATTAATTAGTTGATCACGTATTATCACTTCGTGAAGGAACACCATAATGAGCCAAATATAATATTTGCTTCAAATCTACGTATCTCATGAAATTATATCCCCCTTTTTGATGAAACTGGGACATTTAACATTTGTTTCTTGCCCTTTCTTTATCACCATTGTTTGGATGGAATGTTGTAGATGGCCCCTGGTGTACCTACTGAAAGCACCAATTATTCTGTACTCTGTTTTTCACATGGCTCGCTCATATTGCGTATTCTGTACTCAATCTGCTTATTTGGCATTATGCCAAAGCTATGTACGTTAGTATACAATGACTTTTGGGATTTAAATCTCTTCCTACATGCAGCATATACGTATACATAAACGAAGAACAATGTATACATTGTGGTAAGACAAGGTAGAGTTAATAGAGATGCACATAAAAATACAGGGTAACGCATTATACAGTTAATTATATTGTTATATATCGAACCTTCCAGAACTCATAGAATCCTCCTCGGCGTTCTAAAAGACAAGCGTCTTGTTCAATTGCCGCTGGGATCTGTCCTTAAAAGTCTCAATGAACTTATGTTTTTCCTCTAGGTAATATGATGTTTTACAACGCACGTATAATGAATATTACTACATAAAGAGGCTGTTGAAGGAGTGAGGTCAAATTACTCAGCCTATATTGGTTAAGTCAGAAATATCCCGATATTACAACTGATCACTTGATCTTAGAGAGTTATCTGTGGTTACATGGTAATAAAATAATTTCATGTAAACAATCAACTCGTTACATAATCTGTAGTTATCTTTATAATTAAACATAACTGTCTAATTGTAATATTTATAGACATAATATTAGTTCTTGTATTGTAACACCATTTTCTTGCTGTTAGAAATGTCGTACAATTTCACCATGCGATATACTGTTCGGTGACTTTGTCAGAAGCTGACATTTTCTTTTCCTTTGGCATGTGTGTGAAATTCAAAGAAATTATTAAAATTTGGAAAAAGTAGAGACTAACGCCAAATATAAGTAGAACTCGTGAATTTTATTAATCATTTCCAGCACACTGATTTCTGGGGATCGGCTCTCAAATTTATCAAATTCAAGGGGATCGGCTATCAAATTCAAGGGGATCGGCTCTCAAATTTATCATATTTAATCTAGTAAAAGAGCGAAAAAGTCAAGTTTGTTTTATCACGGAAATGTCTCATAGTAAAGCAATATATGAGAAAGGGTTTCATTGGTTGAAATTATGTTCACCCAGATAGTTGTAGAATAATTCTGTGCCACCGTGCATGAACCCCATAGCCCTCAAAATTAGAAAAAAAAATAGATAATGCCACGAATGTAATCCTAAACATGTCCCTCAAATCGTGGTACTTGTGTAAGCAATAACATCCGAGAAACAGAGAGAACAAAACAGACCACACACTGTTATTCTTATGGATATCCGTACAAAAAAAAACTTGATTTTTTCGGAACAGCTTCAGTGTGGGTTATGGGATTCATGCACGGTGCCACAGAATTCTAACTTGTGTCACCAGGGGTGTTTCTACTCTCTAGTCGAGAGATTGATATGTCCCAGGTAGTGCCAATACAATCAGAAAGATCGATTGACATTTTTTCAAATGTTTCGAGCCCCCTAACGCGAACTCGAATTGTAAGGTAGACCGGGGCTATTTGAGTTAAGGGGTTATTTGGGTCAAACGTAAGAAAAAATGTCATTGCGCATTTAATATGCACACCAGTACGCTGAACCTGCCTTCAGTTGTGAGTTCGTTGGTAAAGGGAAAGGTGTGTGTGTCTTTGATCTGCTGCTTTCTTATCAGTTGCTGTGAATTTGCGACTATTCTGAGCAAGGTGAGTTGCAATACTTCATATTTTGCTCTGATATAAAATAGTGGCTGTATGATATAAGGTGCTGAACCTGTGTAAATGCATATATTTGTAAAATTATTACCGTACGCGTAAAACAGAACGTCAGCATGTTATAAACGCCATTTTTGGTGCTCTCCTCTGTCTAGTGTGAAATTAGTACGTTCCTACGTAAGCATGTGCGAAACGGGGCTATTTGAGTCAGGTGTAAACTTATGTGAATTTATTTAATTTATGGATTTTAATTTTGTATTTATGGTTTAGACTATATGCTGCATGTATGTAAAACAAAACATTTCATTTTTTTTAGATGGTACGGACATACAAATCAAAACATAAATACAACAAGTGAAATAATGAAGACATGGAGAAGGCAATCCAAAGTGTAACAAAAGGTGATTTGAGTTTACGTGGAGCTTCACAACTCTGCAATGTAAATTTGAAACTTTGAGAAGGAAAGTGCAGGTCGAAACGTTGAGAATAACCTTGGATGATAATGATGAAATAGTTCAAAGTGCAAAACCGAAAGCCATAGGACACCCCACAATACTGACAGAAGAACAGGAGGAAGAGTTCGTGTTGCGAATTTTGACTCTCGCGGGAAAAAGACTAGGTTGCACCCCTGAAACAATTCGTAAAGCTGTGCATCGATATGTAATAATAAATCAAATTCTGCATCCTTGGAAACACAAAGGATTAGCTGGTGAAGATTGTTTTTCAAGTTTCATGAAAAGACATCCGAACTTATCATTACGAAAGTCTGAGGGACTTTCAAGAGAAGTTGTGAGTGATTTTTTAACTGTTGAAATCTGTTACTTCGACGATTAGTGTCAATACAAAACCACAGCGTATATACAACGTGGATGAAACAGGGTTTTCTCTTAACAACAACCCAAACAAGGTCATTGCCAAGAAGGAGAAAAAGAAGTGGCTGCTCTCACTAGCGTCCAAAGAGACGAGAATGTCATTGTGATAGTCTCTTGCAACGCAGTTGGACAATACATTCCACCATTTGTTGTTTTTAAGGGTCAGCGTATAAGAGAAGAATTCGTCAACAATCTACCACCGGCTTGTCATGTTTCCTTATCAGATAGTGGTTACGTCAATGAAGAGTTGAGGGGGAATGTTTATTAATGTTGTGTTTTTCACAAATTATATAGAAAAGGGTATAATTTAAAAATATACATGAATGCTAAGGTGATTAATGTAAACAATTTGATACAGCGAAAGACCCAAATAGCTCCGTGAGTATTATTAGTCTCGAATTCTGCCATTTTTATTTTAAATTCGTTTTCAGAATTTCCATGACTTAACAGGTTCCTTATTCTTTAATATGTTGTACTATAATAATGTACATAGATTATGGCATAATTATTTCAACTCTGAAATACTTCGGGTTGGAAAATTTTACTTTTCTCTTATTATACTCAAATAGCCCCGGTCTACCCTATATTACAGGATTTACTCACTTGAAAATTATTTTCTGTAAACTAAAGTGGCCTTTACTTATAGTCCAATAACTCAAAAGGAATCATAATGTACTCTCCATGTTGCGAAGAACCGGGTTCAATACTGTACTGCAACACAATATATAATCTTGTACTATTGTATTCTTCGTTTATTTTAACAATAAAAATATATTTTTCAGTATAACATTTTCACAATAAAAATAAAGTTTACAGTACTGTACAGTACAGTAAAGGAGTTAAGTACATCATAATTACTATATAATGCAAGAATTCAATCCGGATAAAAAAACATTCTAATTAAACACGATTCCACTGCATAAAGAATTTATAAACACAAAATATGTATTTTCATGGTATTTCAAGCTGATTCACGAAACCTTGCATAATTGGTAAGAATTGAAGTATATAAATCGTAAGTTGCGTGTGTACTCCACAAATTTTAATTATACATTAGTGGGTTGTACAGGTTTCTAGTACCTAAGACTGTCAGAAGCATTAAGAGTGGCATCCTTCGGCAAGCGTATATTTCAGGAAACGAAATGGAAAAATTGTGATCAGATCCTCTGTTCTAGGTTCTATCCTAGCATTGGTATGGTGGAACTGAGAAAGTCCTTAGGTCATGGTGATAAAATTGAGCAAGCCTCGAATATACATTGCCTTGTAATCGATTCTAGCCACAGGCCACGGGAGTTGCGTAACACAGTTAACTGTAAATTAATTTAAAATACTGGTTTTCACAGTACCGTAAAACGAGGGTACTTTGAACCAGTAAAGGTAACATCACGCCACGGTCTCAAGTTGACAAGAATTGCTGTGCAGTTTTCATGGATTATATTTTTGTCGTTGCTGTTACCTCTACTTGTTAAAGTAACACAATTTTACTCTATTATGTCATTCAGAAAGTTGCATGTATTTAAAATTTAATATTAGTGAAAAATCTGACCATTTATATTCCTCGTTCTGTTATCAGCATCTTTAATTTATCACCTGTGTAATGCTATTCAACAACACGCTAGTTTTAAATATACATTAATTTACCGCACCTTATCGACCGTTATAAGGTGAACGAATTTATCTTCACATCAGCACGGATTATTAATTATTTCAGACCATGAGTTATACATCTCACATTAATCCACCACGTTATTCATAAGCCTCGCATATCCTTCTCACTTAATCTTGCTCGCTCTTTCTCGGAACACATATCGTAATCTCCACTAGTAAAATGTTGCAAGAGGAAGAAGTATATGATTCGAATCTTTGGTATATGGCATTCGCTCCGTAACCTTGTACTCCAAAATCCTCAACGATAGCTGAGATTCCATTTTACGTACAGGGTAATTTTACTCTTACCTATGGCTCAAAAGATCTCTACAGGTATCATAAAGTACACTCCTCAAAACCCCTATTGACTCTCTGAAGCACATAAATGTCTAAAGAATTCTCATGAAACTTGTGAGTTATATGCAGCATGTCTTATCAAATGTAGGTTCAAGAGGATGTTCATGGCCTCCATAGAACTCAAGATGAAGTTGCTACCCAAAAAGAAAAGTAACTTCACTGAGACTTGGTTGTAAAGAAGGAAAGAACCACTTTAGATGTTCTTAATCAGTTTAAAGACAAAACTTCAGAGCCAAATTACTCAACATGTTAAACTTAAATGAGAAAGAGGTAGCTTATTGCATTACAAAGTATGCGTATGATTTTGTTTCATGACAAGCACAAAGAAAGAAGAAAGCGATATAGATAGAAAATAGTTTATAGTATTTTGTTAAACTGTTGTTTAAAGAATGTTACTGCTATTAGATACGATAGTACAATTAGCTCAAAAACTGCTTTTTATGACAGTGTTGTGAAATACAATCTAAGTAAACATACTGGTTACTTTATTGTGCTAAATGTGCGTAACTACTATTGAAAGTTTCTTTCGGATCTTAAATCAGTCTCGTTAGGAGTATATGCTTCTTGCCGTGGAATAAAAATAGAATCGAAATCAGTCCTTGTCTTCAAGGTAACATGATATGGCTTGTGAAAAGGTAGGGGGTTATCAATTTTAGTATGACTAGCTTCCAGATTCGAATTCGGTATATTCCAAACACTAACGCCTAACTACATTGCTACTACTATTATAAATGGGACGGTTCAAAGTCATCAAGTTCTATAGAATGGCCGAAAATAATTAAAATCATTTAAGTTTTTACTACTAGTACAAATAATCATACCTGTATTCTTCTTCTTATTATTATTATTGTTACTATGCACAATTATTTTATATTTTACAATATTTGTTTTGCACTTGAAAATAATATTTTTATCACTGAGCAACTGTTTAAATTATCTTTCAATGATAACCTCCATTATTAACATTCATTTTGGAAGATGCCAATTTTAATTACCTACTTTTAAATGACGGATGGAAAGAGCACGGGCAATGTATGATTATAATTTTTTCCTGTGGAGTGGATATTGTGTCAGCTATGTTATATCCACTAACTCTCAAATATTTTGTTGAAATAACGCAGTGGGTATGAGAAAACTGTACTTAAGATTTCTAGCTGATATTTTTGAATTTTTTTATCAATGTTGAATCACTCAAGTGTAACCAAGAATCCCAACCAGCACAATCCTAACGATGATCGATATTCGCGTTATTGGCACAGTATTGGACCGAAATTCTGTGTTGTTGGGAATGTTATCCGATTGTAAATTTTTTTTTTTTTTTAAATCAACTATAGAAAGTTCCACAAAGGTTCCTTTCCAGGCAGGGAATCTTTGTGAAGGGAACGTACATTACCAAACGTAACATCAAAGATAATTAAATAAGTTGATTTATGACGCTCTCTTTCATTAAATCAACTTGTACTCCGCATATATATTTTCGTAGAAGTCTAAACTTCCAACATAATCCATGACCAAGGACTATCCTAGTTAAGTTTTCCATGACATAGCGACTTATTTATTTCCGAAAGATAAGTTTCCGACAGAATATTTCAGAGCAGTAACATGAGAATCAAGAATTTGACAGCGAAATATTTTTCTTTTATTATATATACATATATGCCTGACAAATCTGTATTGATAGTTTAATATGTATACTACTATTTAGCGCATGAAAGGGAATACATATATATTCGACATGTTGTTCACATCTCGTTAAGGAATTTGATACATAACTTTTTGGCAAAATGGAGTTAACATTGCAGTCAAAAACCTTGTAATGAAGGGCATAACCCCCCCCAAAAAAAATATTTCAGAAAACGACCTCCATGTGGCTAGAAATATTAGAAATGAAATTAATTTATAAAGACTTTAAATGGAACTTAAATGCCAACTTGTGCACAGCACGATAGACTCTACGTTTTGATTACTTGTGGCGTAAATCTAATTTCTTTAGTATTAAAACGCATGAAGAGATACTAAATAACCTTTTTCGGCTTTACATTAAAACCTTTTGCTGCCTGGAACTTAACTATGTTTTCTATTAAGATGTTTGATAGGGCTACATAGATTACCCTGGCGCTCAACCATTCATGTAGGAGAAAATTTAATACGTATCTTAACTTGAATCAATATAATATATCGCACTAAATTCGTATCAAAAGATAAATCAGTTACGTTCTGTGTCGCATGAACTATATCTGAAATATATATGCTAAATCTGGAAATCATAGTACGATTGAAGCACGTCTCGCTCGTAAACCGTAAGCACTCCGGCTAATATGTGGTGGGTATTTGCTGGACAGACACATTGCAAATCGAATGCAAGTCGTTACTTTTAGCCCAACGTTTGCACGGCCAAATTAGTCATGAAACTAATTACTCACGTATATGTACGCCTCTCATTATATCAAACTACGTTTACTAGAAACAAGCTGTTTGCACGGAAATATATTTTGACAATTTAAGGAACATCTCGAGTTCCAAAACTGGACAATATGAACCTAATCTAGAAGCAAATAACCTAGAGTCTAACCTAGCGCACATTTATAAGTAGAGCTTCTGTCTAGAGGAGGTAAATGTATTACCTTTTCAGATTGTTTGTAAATTCAACTCTCATGAATGTAGTAGTAGAAAATGTATTTATTTTCAGCTAATGTTGGTAACTTACTGCATCATTGCTTCTCAATAAATTAGTTTATTTTCTTCATCGAAATAACTCATTACAGACATTAACAAGTCATAAATACTAAAGTTGCTCATTTCAAACTTAAGACATCCGTATATTATCTCATACCCAGACACTTCACTTCTAGGTCGATTCTTAAACTTTATTCACAATATTGGTTATCCTTCCTTCCCTTTTTATTTTTGGGATTCCTGAGTAAGATACTAATAACGTATTTTCTTCTTTTTTCACCTTGCGTAGCGCAGTGAATATGAGCAGTACGCTATATAGACCACTTGTTTCCATAGGAAATTCTTGACCGGCGTATTTTATAAATATGAAATTATTATACCATTTTCTAGTCAATCTACTCAGTATCATAATGTGGTATAATTTTTATTTATGTTCTACCTCAGAACATAACCGATCTTGGAAAATAACAAAGAAACGTCAATACAAAATCTAATTGAAACAAACTTTATTACACAAAAAATGTTGATAGCTACTACATGTCATCTTTAAAAAGTGCAATGTTTCAGTATCACAGTAGCAATTGCAAATTGAATTGAATTTAATTGCATTTATTTATAGCTTTTAAATGTCTATGGCCAATGCCGGGTTAGTCGAAAGGATTCGGGAAGGAATCAGCTTAGGCCTAAGCTGAAGGCGTTTCTGGGGAAAAACCTTGGAAAAACTTAAGTCAGAATGGGGGCTAATGTAAAACCAACGCTCTTCTACTGAGCTACGTCCTCTCGATAATTACAAAATAGAAACGAAAGGATAAAATATACAAAGAAAACCAAGGAAATTTCACACACATGTAGCAATATAGCTTGGGCCTACGATGTTGGTCGTTGGTCAGACGGTTGGACCATTGTTGGGAAACAAGGTTAAGGAACCGTGTGTTTGACCGCTTGGCATTCCTTCTACCAACCACTGCACCCCTAACACAGGTCCAGCAAAACTTGACATTGAATGACCATTAAATATGTGTATAAAATGTTGAAATTGAAAACAAGAAAATTTTACGTTCTTGTGAAAAAAAAAATGTTTACCTGGACGGGATTCGAACGCTCACCGTCCGGTTAGTTACTCTACCCTCGAGCTACGGGGGCATCTCCAAGCAATCGCTTTCAACTAGATATTAGTTTTTAAATATTGTAAGTTTCATAAAGTTAGTTATTTTTGGTATTATTTTGGAGTGTTAGGGGTGTTAGTTTTGTAAAATTAGTTCGTTATGATCACTTGTTGACCTCTTATCGTTGGCCCAACAGATGGTTTTGCTTGAAATATTAAAAAAATTCCCAACTGAAATCACAGTGGTCCAACGTTGGGTTAGAGGTACCACCAATTGCCGCCCCACAATGAACCAACGATGCCAACCACATCCTTTAGTTGGCCCAACCGACATTCACTGAAAATCAAAGTACACTTGAAGTGTACAATATGCTCGAAAAAAGTTCCCAATATGCTCCAGTTTTACCACGTTTCTAGTGTATATTATATGAACTTTTCGTGAAATTAATATGAACTACATTACATTTTTAGTTCACAACATATGAACTTTTGGTGTGCTAATACTTAATTCATGCACAGATTGTTCACTGAATTGTTCAGATAATGTGAACTTCGCTAAATATGAAGTTAATGTGTGCATAATATGCACTAAGGGTAAGAAGCCAATAGAAAGACACATTAAGCACACAAAAAAATCACAAATTTTCAGCAGGTTCACATAAAGCTCACATGTGTTCATATAAAGTTCATTTTTGGTGAAGTTTTTGTATGCTTTTTGTGCCAGGAGATTTCAGTGTTGCTACATGGGCTCCAAAAAAACAAAAATGAGTTTCTACAAAAACACAAAAGTGAACTTTATATGAAGATAAAATGAATTTAATGGGCGGTAACAGCACTATGAAGAATTGTGTGTTTTTTGTGTGCTCAATGTGGCTTTTTATTGGCTTCTTACCCTTAGTTCATATTTTGCACACATTAAGTTCAGATTTACTGAAGTTCGCATTATCCAGAGCACGTTTTTAGATCACTTTTAGTACATTATTTGCCAGTATTAAGTGAACTTTTTCTGCATGAGTTGGATATCAGCACACCAAAAGTTCATATGTTGTGCACTAAAAATGTAGTGAGGATCTTATCAAATTCACGAAAAGTACTTATACATTAAAAACGTGGTAAAACTGGAACATATTGTGAACGTTTTTCGAGACATATAGTGAACTTTAAGTCTACTTTGATTTTCAGTGGGTACGAAGAGGCCAACCACCTTATATCGAAAACTTCAGTAATATTGTAAAACCCAAATACCTAGTTCTTTTGATAAATTCAATTTCTCACCACATGTTGAATATACAAGTTTCTGATAATGAAGCACATCGGAAACCGTACTCATTGACAACTTTGTGAACAGACACTTGTTGTTCGAACTTATAAGGATATAGCGTAATATATTTCCTCTTGCTTATTTCTGGCACAATCAGTGCAAACAGCTACGAGTCTTTCCCGCAGTGCCTTCTTGAAAACTTTTATACTTTCACAGATATTTTATCTGAGAATCACAGATATGTCGGCCTGTTGTTGTCTGTAGCTCATACAGACTTAAACATATATTACAACACATTTGATTAACAATAGTATAAAAGTGCATACAATGAGAATAGACTTATGAGATTCATCTATCATAAGTGCGAATGATTCGTGGGGACTCATAATATTTTGTTTCTTTATTTCTGTAGCCACAAAGTAAATAAATAATATTTGCACAAGTTATATTAGAACAGAATTTCTTCTATGTCTGTTTCGTATAATTGTTGCACTTTAATTAGACGCGGATGAATAAATCATGTCGATTGGACAACGGAACAATTATTTTTTATAACCCTGCTATTCAGATTAAGAATGTGTAGCGGTAACATCAGCTATATGAAGTGCTATTCCCTTTCGGAAATAATGAACATCAAGATTAACCGTAGAAGTGTAGAAACATAAAGTAGAAATGCTGTCATAATGTAACAAGTTGAAAACTTTTCTTACAAAGAAAAACTATTCAAACAGGGGTAAATGTCTTCCCAGGCTGGGAAGACAGAGTTAAACGTAGAGGTTGGGAAAAGAGAACTAAGAAGGGGAAAACTCCCTGGCTTCCCCTCTACAAATAAATCCCTGCTGTCCGTATCTGAAATTTACAGAAGTACTGAGAAAAATGCTTAAAACCTTTATAGGTAGTGTGTCACCTAAAATATGAATCAGCATTCCATTTTAAAAAAACAGCATGACAATACTTGGCACTTACCCAAACCTATTCCAGGAACATCTACACCTACAAATCCAATATAATGAATTGTACTGCAAAAAACTGCATGGCACAATGCCTGCGGAGCATTTTGAAAAATTATGGATTCTGTGTCTCGTAATATGACCAACTTTATCTGGTCTCGAATTTATCAACACCGTTAGAACTAAACTTCAAATGTTTCTGGATTTTAATGCAAAGTCTCTTGAATATTTACTAACTTGAGGAACATTCTTTGATTAAATAAAGGAAGTTGAGCGATGGTCATCTGAAATGGACAGTCAAGTCGAGGGAAATTGTTGAAAAATTTAATTTAGTTCATAAATGAATAAATGGAGTTTTCTAATTACATGGAATAATGCGTTGCGTACAGCTTGTCTTAAATGGGTTTCTTGCCTGGTTCACGAAAGCTGTTGAGGTGGTGACAATTTTGTGACAAAAATCCACAGTGAACAACCTCATTAACAATAGAACCGTGAAAGGTGCTCTTATAACAAACACACCCACACGCCTAAGCACATTCACACATACAAAGAGAGACAGACAAATAGACAGACAGACAGAGAGTGGGGGAGGGGGAGAGAGAGAAAGAGAAAGAGATGTAGACAATTTTTAGGGTTTATATACCATTTAATGTGAAGTCTTTTAACTGAGTCTTGCCTCTAATGGGGTTGTGCTTAAAATGGAGCCTGTTAAGCTGATTACAATCCTGCTTCACCTCACGCGTGCAGTTCATGACCATATGTAATATTCTTTAGTTATACTTTGATGTTCTTTGCTTACTTCACAAAATTATAACCTCCATTTGTTTCTAGTGCCTATAAAGTTGCTTGTGTATATAGTGTTGCTGATTAACATTTCCTCTGTATTCGCTCTTGCAATGACTGAAGTTCCTCTACTCATGAGTACTAAAGAAAAACTTAGTCAAATATTGTAAATGAAATGAAGAACATGAAAAATGTAGAATGAATGTAAATCGCAGTGTCTTGGAGACCACACACACACAAAAAAATCAATTTTGCACTTGTAAACTCAACCCAAGCCTTCAATACTATTATCACGTGTACTATAGCTAAGAAGTGTATTTTATTCAGAGTGATCAGTCATAATACTACATTCCAATATTCCAATAGCTTTGTCCCTACGTACAAATCCGGAATCTCCTTTCAAGAAGAAAAATTTCGACGGAAACTGGGATGGTACCTGCAATTTTAGTACTGGCTGCTTCCCTTGTCATTCCTTTCCCGAGATCTTATGTAAACCGAGGTACGAAATACATCAGAATGTGAGGAGCTTAGTAATAAGAGACAGTTCAACAGCACTGAACTACATATAAATGTACACTAAAATTCATAGAAAATGACCAATTAAAACGTTTTCTAAGTCCAAGAAGCTGAACGATGTTTGTTCCAAATTTGCATTAAATGTTTGTTCAGTATCGCATACTGTCCAAGGTTTCGGGTCTTGAAACTTTTCTTATCGAACATTTTTTTATGAATCTCAGTGTACATTAATAAAATGGGATAATCTTCTTCACGAAGGGCACTCTGACTGAAGTTTATATAGCGTTTTTCGTTCATCCGGCAAATGACTGAATTGTAGGGTAAACGTACCAGTTATTGGCACCTTTAGACAATGTCGTTTTGAAACTTGAAGTGCAGATCTAATTCGCCTTTATTTTTCTGTTCATGCCTAACTGTAAACTCTTAGATCTTTCCCGAAATTAATTTTACAGTGAAACAATACAAATGTAGAATATGTATTTTTTCTTATTTGTCTTCAAAACAGCAAATTGACCAATATTAGACACCCTCTAACCTATAGTTGGCACCCTTCATACCCAGTTATTAGCACTTAGTTTATTATACGTTTTTGAGACCTGAAGACGTGTACCAGTTATTTTCACTGCTGAGATCAGTAGTGGGCACCACTGACAAATATTTGTTCTTATGAAGCTATGTGCTACGTGAAAATACTAGCGATCGTATTTTTATGTCTTAAAGGTTAGAATGGCTATGTTAGAAATCTGAATTATTTTACTAAATTGCCAAGTATTTACTCTTTGCCAAATAAATGGGCACTGTGGAAAAATCACATACCAGCTGTTGACACCCCTTAGTAACACTAACTGGTTTGAATAATTTGCATTATGATGATTCCTAAGGGGGCCCTAAACATCCTTCTATTTGTTAAGGTGACTCTGTATATACGCTGCGTGTGTGAGCACGCGTGTGTGTGTATTTGTGTGTATGTGTGTGTGTGAGCTTTCATATTTTTAAACATATTCGACAAATGACGAGTAAAAATGAAATTTTGGAAAGCGGCCCCAACAATACTTATGAGTGTGTATCAAAGGAACTGTCTGCGATTTTGACTTTGTTTATTGTAGCAGAGAAATTAGAACACCCGTAATTGCGTAGGCGTATGACGCCATACATTACTAACTTACTTATTTACACTATAGCTTACGGAACTCGCAAGTTCATCGTCGCAGTAACAAACGCTCTCCACGGGATTCTATCCTGAGCAAGATCAAGCCAGTTTTCGTCACAAACACCTACTTCTCGAAGATCCCTCTAACAGTATCTTCCCAACGCCGCTTTGGTCTTCCCAACGGTCTCTTTCCATCCGGTTTACCAACCACGATGGAATATAATTTTCGTTTCTCCACCATCCGAGCTAGATGGCCTCCCCACCGTAGTCGTTGCGATTTAATTATTCTTCCAACATCGGGTGAGTCGTAAAGTCCGTTAAGTTCCTCATTATGTAGTCTCCCTCCATTCTCTAGTCATCTCGTCCCGTTTTGGCCTGTATATCTGTCTCAAAACCTTATTTTCAAATACTCGTAATTTATGTTCATCTGCAAGGGTTGTACTCCAACTTTTGCAACCATAAAGTATTACCGGCAGAATAAT
>JAGDQP010032520.1:0-21255 GCA_022664845.1 Lepisma saccharinum | reverse complement strand
CCGCTCGCTACTCCGCAATAAAAGTAGGTAGGATCATATAAGCGTTAAGATAATGTTTATGTGCGTGAGCCTTGTATATAAGAAAGGGAAAAGAGGATGAATATCAGAATCAGGAATATGAAAGCAATGTAACTTGTACATGAGAGCAGCGTGGCTGACTTTATCAATTTTTTTCCAATTAGAAAAAAAAGTAAGCGGAAGGTTAACGGCAGAAGCAAATATTTATAATTAACTGTTGATGGCCTTTACTAGTCTACGAAATTGATCTAACGGGCTTAACCGGGATCGGAAGAGTGCTTTATTAATAGGTGGTGTTGATTAAGGTGTTCTTTATGGCGGCGGACAATATTTTTTCGAATATTTTATTGACCGGTTGCTAGGAAGTTTTTTTAGGTTTTACCAGAAGAGAAGATTTTGAAGCTTTTCAGTGATGAAAGTAATAATATCTTGTTTGGAGTATTAAATTGTACGTAGTAAGTAGTACACTGGGCACATGGAGAGATGATTTCATGAGCTTGTACATTATATCATGAAATTTTGAAGCAATATTTTGTTTTGAATTAATGGTTAATGATTTTCATTGATCGAGAAGTTTGTTTCCAAAAGGTACTATATCCACTTAACTTTATAATTTGTCTTATTTTTTGTATTTAATACATATACAACTTCGTGATTCGATTTTGTTGTCAATTTGAACAAGAAAATACTTTATCCAATTAAAATCTATAGTTCACAAAAAAGTGTGTATATTATATGAAATACAAAAATAAATAAAAAAGTAAAACGCACAGAGTACCTTTTGGAAAGAAGCCTCTCAATTATGATGGATGATGTAAGAGGTGTTCCTCTAAGGTGATGATGTGAGTTATGTTGCAAGTAAGACGGATGATAGGTACGGAGGCATTAAATTATGTTGTGAAATGCATTGCGAAGAAGAGTGGTGATTGGTGTGAAAATTGTTTGGAAAATTTTATGCGAAAGTTTTAGCTTTCCCTTATTCAGTAGTCGGAGTTTGGTCGTTAGCCGTAAAAGGATAAGAGGTATGATATTTTCCTGTTCTTTGGTTATATTTTGTCCATAATTTTGTTGAAAGTCTCATTGTTGAAAGTTTATTATACGTGGCTATCCTATCGCATCGTTTACAGGTGTTAAAGTAGTTCGATTTCATTCTTTTCAGACGTCTATACTATGTCAGGTATTTATGTAGTCCATAAGGACTCTGCGCAAGTCTGAAATGATATACAAGTATTGGCAGTTTGTGCGGTTGTAATATCTGAAGTGGAATGAAGGAAATTTCCATTAGAAAATTTAATAACGAAAGTTTAATTCAGTGTAAAAGATGTAGCAAGTTCTCACCGAAGCTGTTCAAAGAATAATTTGTTTTTCAAGCGATCTAATATTGAAGAAAAAGAAAGTGAAGACTAAGATCATGTTTCTAATTCCGATTGTTAGGTCCATTTTTGGAAGATTTGACGTTGAAATCAGTATACCACCAAAGTGGATAACGTTAAACTGAAAGCAAGATATTTATTTTGGCTACAGTGGTGATTTTATTGAGAATGTACCTTCGCTGGAAGTGGTGAATGTTCTGTACCACTGTGTTTGTGAAATGAAGGTGATATTCTATGGTCAATTTTACTTTCAGAATTACCTAGTGCGGTGGATTTGTTTGTGGTTCTGATTGGTACTTTTAATCGTGATTTTTCTGACAGTGGTCGTATGACGTATGGTTCTCATTAAAGGTATAACAGCATCGTGGTTTCTGTAGGTTCATGCAGTGTCCACACATTGGTGTTTTGTGACAATCCTTTGCCTGTTTGTATGCTTGACAACGTTGGAACGGGCTTGAATAGGTGATGGTGTTTTGGATGGTTCGACTTTATAAATGCGTCTATAGATTGGTGATCCATTTAGTACAAGGTCGTCAGTGCTGCCATGGGAGTCAGAGACAACTCGAACTAGATAGCTCAGTAAGGTTGAACAAAGTATGCTACCCAGAGACGATGTTTCTGAGGTTGATGTAAGGCTTGCTTGGCTGTATTCAGTTTTGAATCTGTGTTGGTTAGAAGAAAGCTATAGGACGTAGGTGCAGAAGATTTCAAGTTGATATTTCTCTTGATATAGAAGCAGAATGTTGTTCAGTCTCCATAGAGATTGAATTGTAGTGTTTTAAAAAATTAAAGGTGGAAGCTCTATGTTCAAATACAAATATACTAGAAACTATCCCAATTATGTAACACAAGTACACCATCGGAAAGTAACTAACTCGAGCTTTTTATTACTATGTCTTACAAGAGTTCTATTGTACTAAAAATGCATTGTATTTGGCAAACAAAACGGAATTTCAACGGAATTAGCTTAAAAGCACAAATAAAAAACTACAGCTTCCAAGACATCAACACATTCATAAACTAAACATTTCTTAAATGAGTACTTATACACAGAGTAACCATTTACTAATTCCCATTCAATTCTTTTCTTTAAATGGTTAACAACACTGTTAGTCTACTACCAATACTAATGCAATTCTCCACCAAGGTTTTCAATCAGGACAAATAACAATATTTCTTATTTAGATATATTCTCATAAAAAAACTCATTCCTTTTACCTATTGATTTATATAACAAAAGATTCCCCTTTGTAACAACTAAGTCATCTATGACATGTTGACTTTGCAGAGCCCTTTCTGTTCACTGCATGCATAAATATCTACAGATGAGGTTGACGTGATTGAGAAAGTAGCTCTTCAGGTTTGGAGACAATCTGGTGTCTTTATATCACTAGTCAGATTTAGTAATTTCCCCTTTTCCGAAGGTAGAGTCTGTTTCCCCTCTGACTGAAAAGGATCCTCCTAGAAAGAGCAGCCATTCGTCGTTAGTGTATCAAGTAGAATTGCACAAGTACAGAAGCGACTGGTGTTTTGCTTCAAATAGATAGATGCTTTTCTGATGTAATGATAATGAAAGGCGAGTCTATCCGTTTGGGTAGTAGTGGCAACACACTCATCAATGATCCATCAAATAAATACCAGTAACAATTAGGATGTGTAGCCTGTTGTCATCCATACAATAAGTCAGATGTTTGTCCTGAATGTTGAGTGCTAACGCACAATGAATTCTTCCACTAATCCGCTCGTCTATAGGGACATACACGACCGTTACTTTCTTCTAGATAGACACGTTTCTAATAACTCGATAATGCTGAATTCCAATGAACTCTTTCCAGAAACTACTGGAGGCACTCTCGTCGATGAGCAGGCGTTAATCTGTCAGAGGATCGCGGGTATGTAGATCAATCAGTTATTCATTGTTTTGGCGTACATATTTAGGACCAGGGTGTTCCTGATTGCACTGACGTTCGCTTTGTGGTCAGTCAAGATTCACTCACCGTTAGTCTGTTCAGGCCCGGATATGAGTTCGCGGCTGCTCTCAGACTGTGCGTCTTTCGTAGAACTGACCTCTCCTCTATTTTGTTTATCCTTATGCACCGCAGGTAGGTCACGATTCACGTGAGTTGCAATTCTGCGGACACCCAGCTGGTATAACTCCTGTCCTTGCAGCATATCTTATTCAGAACCATTCGCTCCCCTCCACAGCACAAGGGAAGCTCAGAGAGAAACAATACGGCGCTCACTCTCGCGTAGACGCAGAACTGCTTGAACTATAAGTAACACAGAGAAGTGTTTGTCTGGCAGTTTGTAACTTGGTCTGGTGATCGGCGTGTTGGAAAGCTGATCCATAGGTTCCGTGTTCGAATCCTGGCGCAAGGTTTATTTTTCTAATCGACTGTTTGAAGTTCTAAAAGTACTATTCTCTGGACGTAAATCCACGTAGAGGCACGTGTTGGATAGATGACAGTAAGTATCACGACAAGACCACTGGTTGCAAGCTCCCAGCATAGCACCTTCATAGGACGTTGGCTTACCAATTAAAAAAATTGGTTCGATTCCTGGCGGGGGACATTTCATTTTTTTTAAATATATTTTTATAAGTCCAAAGGACTTAGCAGGGTAAGATGGTGAAAAATGTTTCGGAAGGAATCGTGATAAAAAATGCTACTATATTTAGCATTAACAATTATGGCTCTCCGCCACATTTCAGCTCAAAAGTTGCTAACCTAACCTCAAAATTAATTAAGGTGTGTTTTTTTTTATAGTTTAGCGATATATCGGTCGGATTTGCACTTACGATGACCACACAGATACCCAATATTCGGTTTTGGGAAGGGTCCAAGAGCTTCCGGGGCAGTCCAACTTGTGTTGGGGCATGAAATGTATATTAAATATGCATAATTTAGTCTGAAGTTACACTATTTTTCCATGAAACTCTTAGTTTGTAGGGAGGGTCCGAACCTCTGTACCCTACCTCTAAATACGTCCCATACGATGACCTCCTTTTTTAAATTGACGATGTTTTTCAAGCTCTACATGACGGTAGTTTTTTATTTATATTCGCGTAAAATTCAATTTTTTAGAGAGGTTAGGACATTAGATTTTAAAAAACTAAGACAATAGTTGGCCCGAAAAAATATATATGTGATGTATTTTTAGTGGTTTTATAACCATGAATTTTTTCAGACGTTTTAAAGTGGTAAAACATAACAAAATAATAAGAAACGTGGCCGGGCTTCTTACATAACCTGTCAATATAAGTCCGAAAGGGCCGTTTGTCATGTCGATTGGTCAAGACGTTGGCTACTTAAATGAATGATCACGGGTTCGAGTTCTTCTTTTCTTTTTTTCTTTCAACATAGATTTTTATATGTTCATATTTATTATGTAATATTTGCTAGAATGTATATAAATAAGTGATTACTACTGAAAGCTAAGATGTATGAGTGCACACCTAGATCGCATGGGGCGCGCTTTCATATAGTCACTTCATAAATTCTTCAATTTGCGCGGCCCATGATTTTCTTTTTAATCATGCATGAACAAAATAATTCTTTTTTTACCTTTTAGAGCAAATTGTTTAAGAAAAGGATATCTTTACAAAGTCATCTTTATTGCAACTGCCGCGACCATGCAAATGAACAGCACAGAGATTGGTATAAGATAAAGATTTTATTAATGTTGTAAGTACCACATAACAGGTTTAAGAGAATGTTAACGGCTCTTTTGCTTATGCCCACCGCTAACCGGAGGCTGCCCCCCCCGGATCCGCGCCCAGCCCCCTTCAGACGCACCGTGCCCACCGTCCAAACAAATTGAAGAATTTATGTAGTGACTGTATATGAGAGCGCGCCCTATGCGATGTGGGTGTGCATTCAGATACATCCTAGCTTTCAGTAGCAATCATTTATTTATATACCTCCTAGGAATTATTAAAGAATAACTATAAAATATATTTTGGAAGAAAAAGTCTTGTCATGGGTGGGACTCGAACACGGGATCTCTCACTCGAAAAAACGACATCTTGACCAGTCGCCAAGGAATGCGACATGGTAAAAGGCATTATCGAACTTGTATTTACCGTGTATGTGTTACGTAAGGAGCCCGGTAACGCGTCTTGTTTTTTTGGTTATGTTTTACCACTTTAAAACATCTTTATAGAACTACTAAAAATACATGACATTTCTTCGAGTCAACTGTTGGCTTAGAGTTTTTAAATTAAATTTTCAGATTTTCTAACCTAAATATAAAAGTTGAATTTAGCACCAACATAAATGAAACAATTACCATCATGCATTTGCTTAAAACAATGTTCAGTTTAGAATGGACATCGTACGTATAGTTTAGAATGGTCATCGTCATCATGGTTCAGTTTAGAATGGCAGTCATCCGACTGAGATATCGCGAGTCCGGCGGAGGTTTCCAAAGTTATTTCTTCTGTTATACCTAGCAAACGCTGTGATAGTGCCTGTAAAATAAGCCTTGGTCGTCTACCTTCCAACAGACTCTCCCAACCCTATCCCGGCTTGATCCTCATTTTCCTAAAGGCATTAAAATAATGTTTAAAAAAATCCTGCGTATTGTTCAAGCTGTATGTTTGCAAGCAGTGTGGGTAGATCAGAACAGAACATAATGGAGAGCAGCGGGGACAGAGCTGAGCCTTGAGGTATTCTGGTATGTAAGAATATTGTAAATGTACTGGCGTTGTTGATGTTTATGTAAGCAATGCGGTCTGTGAGCAAGTTGTAAATTTACTTGAAGTATGCGATTGGTAGACGAAATTGTAGAAGTTCCGAGATGAGTCCCTGGTGCCATACTTTGCTAAAAGCTTTATCTGGTCGAAAAATATTAAACATGATGGTTTGCAGGTGTTGTAGTAATTGGTGATGTGGTTAGTAAGATGGAGTAATTGGTCATGGATACTATCTTCTGGTCTGAATCTGATTCATGATCTGAAAGCAAATTATGATCCTGGAGATGAATGTGAAGACATCTGACCTGTATGCGTTCTACCATTTTGCCAATTGTTGGGGTTAACTAGATGGGACGATAGGATGAAACGGAATCGGGAGGTTTATTAGGTTTAAAAAACATAATTGGTTTTAATGTTTTCCAATTTGCCGATACATATCCTACGCGTAGAATGAAATTGTAGATAGCAACTGGAAGATAAAATAAGCATTATGGTCTTTCTATTATGTGACGATATGTAATACTGTCCAAGCCAGGAGCAGTATTTTTCTGATGTGCAATTGTTGTTTATTATGTCCTCGAATGTAATTGGTGTTGTGAGGCAGTGATTTTCCTTGAGATCGTGCTATTTGTCGGTTTGTAATCCTGGTGATCCGATGTAAGTCGTTAAATCGTATGGTTCCGTGGTACCATGCTGTTTGTCGGTTTGAAACTTTCCTGGAGATATTCTGCAAGTGCACAGGTTTCATCGTGATTAGAATGTAAAAGTTGATCATTTTGAAGCAGTGGAAAGTTAGTTGTGGTCCTCTTTCCAGTAAGTTGATTAAGTATCTTCCAGTATCTAGTAGGTTGTACGGTGTCTCTGAGTTAATTCAAGTTTTGATCCATTGTCGCCATTTGTAGGCGTTTATATAATGTCGTACTGTTCTTTGCAGTTGGCGATCAGTGTTCGGATGTATTCGTGGTACTGTTAAGGAGAACGACGAACCAAGCTGACGTACTGTTGTGGTAATTTTGGCTTGTAATGCGCTGACTTCGTAGTAGCTATATGCAGTTCAGCTGCTGTTTCTATGGAATATGTGATGAGGTCCAAGGTATTACACAATTATTTTTCTGTGGTAAGTTCTTGCACAGATTGTAAGTTGTCGTTGATGTGGTTTCGATATTTGTTCCAATCTGCTAGGTCAACAGATGAATGTATCTGTTGGTCGTATTTGATGTTGCCATTGTATAGTCAACTCCATAGGTACATGATCACTTGCTATTGTATTCAGTACCTCGAAGTCGCAGTGGGTGGTAATGTTGAGAGATAGGATAACTATATCGGGAGTTGTTTGGGATACATGTCGTGTAGGTTTTAGGATGTGCTCTATTAGTCCATTGGTTTGAGCTTTCTTATAGTCGGTGAAGTGATGTTTTCGCGATCTGATTGGCTATGGATGTTAATGTCAGCCATTTTTGAACGATTTATGTTTTGAAAGTATTGAAAATAATTGAAATTTATTTATGGCGTTTAGGCATCTAAGGCTCAGGCGGGGGTAGGTTAGGGAAAAAGATTCGGGAAAGTGTCGTCCGGTGTGACTGAGGAAAACCCTTTAAAGCCCTTAGTCAGGATGATCGGCCGCTGGGATCGAACCTACGACAACGCTCTACCACTGAGCTACCGCGGCACGGTGTATTGAAAATGAATTGAAATAACTGAAGCGGTATTGGGTGACCAGGGCGTGTATATATATATATATATATATATATATATATGGTGGCCAGATCTATATATTGTTTTTTAAAAATAAATGTCATTATGAGATGTTTTTGTAGCTGCATATTTGGAACATGATGTAAGCGGTGTGGTATTGTCGGTCTGAAGCCTATGGTGACACCACCATTCGCGCTTAAAGCTGGAACATTACTTTCGAGATGGATAATATTGTTGAAAAACTTGATGGATCGTTTACATTATTATTTACATCACGTAACTTAGTCGTTTATATATTTTTTTTTGTATCATAATTTCGATCTAAAATATTTACAATGATTCATTCCTACAAAATAATAACATTCAAACAATTTAAACTCGGTAAAATATAAGTCACAAACAAAAAAAGAACATTTAACTTTGCAATATAACATCTTCCCGGCACTGCTTACGGTGATGCCATCTATTGACGCGATTCACAACAACATTTGTATTAATTGTTATAAAAACTATTTACAAGCGTATAAACAGCATTAAACATGCTCTTATTTTCGTATATCTTTCGTAGCCGATTGTACAAAATTTTTATTATTTATTAACAACCGTTTATTTGTTCAAAGTAAGAAACATCGTTAGTAGTCATGTAATTAACCAGAATATACAAATTTCTATAACATGTACCCATAAAATAATTTCATGATAAACGTCAAAAACAATACATCCCAGCGAGCGGCTATCTTCGCTAAGGATTTTCCGGCGTTTTTCCGCAGTCACACCAGGAAAATGCCGTGTTGATACCTACAAACTATACCCTGGCCGACTACTTTTTAATATCGCCTTCCCCGACATATCCTGCCCTAGCAGCATAGAATATCAGGTCAATATCGACAGAGGTAGTCCTGTATGGGACCGATATTGGCCGGATACCCTGTACTGATAAGTTGGTGTAAGTCTGAGATACCAAAAATCCATAAATAAATTCAATACGAAAAGCATATCTATTCTTTGACTACAGATCCCTAAATTTTAAACTTGGTGTAACATAAGAGCTGGCAATTCTTCAAAAGTTCTTTGTCTTCATATACTGCCTGTAATAAGTTTATTTCACCTACTATGGATGCTGATTTGTTTGTGGCCGTTCACATAGGAACAGATCATTCGCTACATCTCCAGGAACAGATAATCCAGATGAAAAGTGTACAATAGTTGAAGAGTTTATGTTAAATGGATTTGTTTCTTCAGTTAAAGTAACTTCGTGTACTAACAGCAGTAGCAGTAAAACTAATGTATGATTAGTAGTGATTTCTTTGGTTCCGATTATTGTATATTATTGATCTTGTCTTCAAATAATAGCAAAATAATATATGTCTCTAAAATAGTCGTCATCTAAAAGCGTTAAATTAAAACATTGTAAGTAAAACTTCCTCTTCTTTTGAAAACTCTCACCGAAAACTCTTAACTCTGTACCAGCAAAATATTAAATAAAATACTTTCGGCTACAGTGTGTTTTTTTTTAAATAACTATGTTACGAAATACAAAATTAACGATACTATTACTCATTTAAAGCCAGAGCAATGATATTTTATAATAAACGCATCGAGATCGGTTGAAGAAACATCAAAATATATCACTTTGAAGGATTATCGACCGCCGTTATTTTAAACAGCTACAGGTTTGTGATGCCTATCACCAATTTTCTTCTGTTCACTGATAAGCCAGGTGTCCATTTCCTAACAGTTCCCTGTCAAAAATATTAAAATTGAGTTTGTTGACTTCATTTTACCATTTTCTAATATATTAGTAATATTTTTCTATTCCAAAACAACTTTCATAACATCAATTATTGTAAGAAATTGAAGGACAGTATGATACGAGCTATACAATAGGAACAATAAAACTTGTATATTTTTTTAGGTAGATTTCGAAGAAAAATATACCTATTGAGATTGATACGATATGAAAGTATATATATATATAGATAGATAGATAGATAGATAGATAGATAGATAGACAGATAGATAGATAGATATATTTATTAATACGCTAGCGGCCATAATTTTCAAGATATTTGAACCAAATTTTTATATGTTGTTTCTAGGCTTAATAACTCGGTTAAGTTCGTTAATGAGGAAAATCGGTCTCCATCTTGGATCCAAAATGGCTGCCGAACCCATTGTATAGAAAACACAGCCAAAACCGCTGGGGCTATTGAAATCAAATTTGGCATAAAGGTACAACATCCCTTTTTGATTACGAAAATGTTACCTAATGAGTTCAAAGACGCCATCTTGGATAAAAAATGGCGGAAGTAAGAAATCTATTTTCCATATCGTTTGAGCTAGAGACACGAAATTTGAAATAAAGGTGAATTGTCACTAGTAGTTCAAGAAAATATCACGAAATGTTGAAAAAGTCGCCACCTTGGATTCAAAATGACCGCCGAACCCATTGTTGTATAGAATACACAGACTAAACGGCTGCAGCTAGAAATATCAAATTTGGTAACACTATACATTATCATTTGTATGTTACTAAAATATTACATGATGTATCCAAAGACGCCATCTTGGATCCAAAATGGCATACTTAATAAAAATATTTTCCACACCGTTTGAGCTAGAGATACGAAATTTTGCATTGTGACAAGTAGTTTAGGGAAATATTACAACATTTGGGAAGAGTCGTCATCTTGGATCCAAAATGACTGCCTATAATCCCATTCTGCACACCGTTTGAGCTGGATAAATTAAATTTTACTTCAAGTTGTACCATCACAAGCAGGTCACGACAATATAAGAAAACTTTCAAAAAGTCGTCAACTTGGATCCAATATGGCCGCCCCCAAAACCTAATTTCCAAATCATTGAAGGTAGAGAAACGAAATTTTCTTTGAAGGTGTATGACCAAGAGTAGGTTACAATGAGTGGGGCAAACCTTCCTTTTGGGGGCGCAACCCCCCGTGGGAGGGTACAGATGGATACCATGGTGGTGTAGTGCTGCAGTGAGATTTTGATTAAGATAAAGAAGGCTATCCTCTCAAAAGCACTGAAGTTGGGGGCGAACCCCGTACGGCGGTCTGGGAGCAGCGCTCGCAGCGAAGTAAAGCGAGTATATATATACACTATATATATATGTGTGTGTGTGTCTTGTGAGGTATCGTTGAACACCTCTTGATGAATAATCTACAAAACAATAAATATTTTCTCGATAGCTCTCATGTAAGGCGATATTTGATTTTTTGTAAATAAAAAAAAAACTTCGATATCTACCTCAGCCTGTAGGCCTACCGAAAGGGATTTTTATCTCTCAAACACCCTTTTGAAAGAATGTAGAGTATTGCTACACTAATACGTTTCCAACTTCTTAATAGCAGCACAGTTAACTTATCTTATAAAGTAAGAAGTATATAACAAATGCTTTTGTCAATTTCTCAACATTTATGCCCTTCGACAAAGACCCATTTAGAAATGAACCTGTCAAGAGCTCAAGTGGTGAAAGTTTCACTTGGTTTCCTTTTTATACAAACAATATAGCTACTACACGCATTGTTTCTCCTCAATGTTGAAATATTCTCTTATTACATCAATTTTCAAATAATTCGAAGACATTACAGGCTCACAAACGGCATTGACATAGGCAGGTGTAAATGCAGATAATCCAGAAGTTCAAATAGTGTGTTCACAGACCGAAAATGTAAAAAAAAAATGTTAATCTGAAAGAATTGTCTGGTAGTGAATCTGCAAAAAATGAAGAGGAGGAGATGACGAAGTCAATATTAGTGACTGAGGGAGGATGAAAAGAATGGAAATCAGTCGACAAATTTCGAAACAAAACGAGGAAACAGTACAAGCAACAGAAGGAGATCTAAATCTGAACAAACGAAAGAGACAGTGCATGAAGACAGCGAAGATTATCATGAACTTATGCAGCGTCTTAGGTCTCAGGTCCATGATTATTCTGGCGGAGGTAGAAATGTGATAGGTTGAGTAATTAAAACGTTATTTTATGTGTATCGTTTTCCATTTCACTTTTTTCGTGATCATTCATTGTATTATATTAATAGTTAGGACGGTAAATATGCTGTAGATTCCGTGTTGGTTGTTGTGTAGGGAAAGTTTGATCTGATCATTTTTGTTTGATTATGGTAAGGATGGTTTCGGTCAAATAGTAAGGCGGGGAGAACTGCTGTGGGCAAACAGTGTTCCCTTTGAGTAATACGCCCAAGAAATCTAAATCATCTCTAATAATATTATGTTGGTAATATGACTCTATTTGAATAAAATTTCATTGTTTTAAACTTTAGCAAAAATTAAAATTCAACCTTTGCTTTCATTTATCATATATTCGGATATCTTCTAACAGAGGAGAACTTAAATCACTAGGCAACTACTGTTGACACTCATATTATAACAAATTTTGGGTCTTGTACATTAGGTGAATTATTGATTGTTTATTAATATATTTCTTTCATTTCTTATTAACTTGCAGCCGACGTCCAGAAAGAACACTTTCATGCTTAAGACGAACATGTGCAAGAGGTGCTTCTCTCAAGACATAAGTGGATGCAATTTTCAAGACAGGATGTCATTTTTGTTCTTTCCACTTATATTCATTACATCAATGACTGTTTATATACTAACCATTGTATGTGGCTTTTATAGTAGCGAGCGGAATCCTTTAAGACAAGATTTTGTTAGGTGCTGGGAGACATATGAAACAAAGAATTGAATATGGTACTGAAATAAAACAACAGACACGTACACTGAGCCTCCGCGGTTCAGTTGGTATCGTTACTTACTTTGGATCTGCAGTTGGAAAGCACGCTGCCAGTATTCGTAATTGAGAATTTCTAGTTTTATCTCTGTTTGTCGGAACGAATGCCGAGATAATACATTGTCTATCGCTCGTAATTTCACCTTCCGTATTCCTACTCTCAGAAGTGTAACCACCGTAGGATGACAACCATCAGACGTGACCATTTTAGACCATAAAATCCATCATACCGTGTGCAAATGTCCTTGTTGGTAATGTGTCTAATGTATGTGTGATCTCGGTAAAATACTTGCACTATGTCTTCATTTACATATTAGCGAATAACAGAATGAATTTTCGACTTCTACCACAATGCGTACAAGTTGGATGGCTTTAAATGTTGATCCTATACAGTGTGTTCTTGTTTAAATATGATAATTAAATAAAATTTTACATGTATTAATAACATAGAAATCTATTGAAGTTTTACAATGTAGCTCCAGTGTTTTCCTAAGACGAAAGTTCTTATGTCTAGACATTACAAACATTTCTACACAAATATCATTGATATTGTCGGACGTGGAAAGAATTATTCAAAAATATAGGATAATGTATAATGTACTATCATAACGAGGTATCATCTGTGATTTATTGCCACGCGTACATGATTCAGTGAGCCAGACAGTCAGTTACTAGTGAACTTGACGTTTCAGCAGATTATCAAAAGATGATAACCTGTCTGATGCTATAGTTGTTTACGTTCTGTCAAAAATTCAACATAACCGTATTTGTGCAACATATCTTAATAACAAAAATATATAAAGGTATTCCGGAACATTATGCTAGTTCTAGATACTTGCACTTTTAGATTTCTTCGTTATGGACAGCGAAGTATTTGTTACATTTTTATTACTAATATTGTACATAATGCACACCCGTTTACCAATATGTTTAACTCTGATATCCTATACATTTCAATCCCCATCACTAAACAAGGGTGTGCGTTATATCATTATCCTCCATCAGGTTACATAACGGTTAGGTTTATTCCTTTACTGAACAAACTGAAAATACAGATCAAAAGCCATTGTGATACAAGGTCATTAAAATTCATCTGTGCAAATATTCCTCTGTTAGACTCCTTTACTTCTGCCCCTGCAAATTCAAAGCGCTGGGATACATGAAGAGTAGCTAGTGGTTAAGTTTAGTTTGCAAGTTCAAACGGGGCAAATCACATGTTATGGTGATTGGTTATCAATTCCAGAGTTCGAAAGTGATGAAAAATGATTCATCTGGAATAATATAACTAATTACACTTAACAGTTTGGATCATTCTTGAACTAAATGAATGCAGTGATGTTACCGTTTCCAATACGACTTCCTTCACAGGTAACCAAACTCTTCACCCTTGAAAATAAATGTTGAGATGATTCTCCAGATCGATATTATGTGGAAGCATAAGTAGTGTTCGTCTAATGTGAGAATGGAAATCAATTTCCATTTAACGTAATAGTTTTCTACCACAAAATAAATAACATTTTCGATTTGTCAATTGCGAAACAGATAATCAGTTACAGATACAAACATTGAAAGAAACTTGATATCGCATCAGGGAAAATATAACAGATTTCAATATCGGAAAATACACCACACGATTGAATGCGATTTTCTATATACAGAAATGTATCTGATAAGTCCACATGTAAAGAAATCTCAGCAACCAAAGGAGCCGGTTCGGTTGGTTCCAATTGTGGTACACGGAAATGTGTATGTCATTGTGGGTATCAAGTACGGAATTATATTGGTCTTATACTGTAAGGGAACATGTTAGGCAAAGAGTTATATTTAATGCATTGTATATTGATTTATAAAGATAATGAAACATCCTACCATTACGGTATCCAAGGCTAGATATGCAAACGCGTACAGTCCTTGTGTGAAAGGTATGCGGATGAGCTTTCATGTTTGACATTACTAACGTATTCCCCGGACTTCAATACCATCAAATGAATATGAATAGCGTTTAAGCAAACTTTGCGAAACAGTTTCCCATCTCCTTCATATTTCCAGAACTTTGAAGTTGTTTTCAAAACGATGAGTGTCGCAAATTTCTACCATATTTTCATACAAAACTTGAAAGGAAATATATGTCACGGAATACAGACTGTACCTGTGGTTCAATTGCCAATTTCAAAAGTGTCTTATACCTTTCGTCCATCTAGTAGAAACTGAGGCAATTAAATTATTGGACTGGCAGAAAAACAAACAATGAAATGTTTTAAAGGATACTCTGACACCAGATGTCCAACCCGTGAGCTCCATATTACTGGGGCGTATATCTAGAGGTCTCAATCACTGAAAAACAAAATTGGCTCGAAAATCATATCAAGGTTGGAATTTGTGGAAGTTGATGCCATGTTCTGGGGATGTAAAGATAGTTAAAAGCTGATGAACATTTGCAGCCTTGAACTTATTGGGCAATTGAGTTCATTATGCAAAGATATATCAGTTTGCTAAATGGTGTTCACGCTCGATTCTACGTGTGTAATCCCGAGTTCAATTACACCTGGTGTGTATTGCATTCAGTGGTTCTTCTAATTTAAGAAGAAGTGTAAATATCCAAACCTCTTTCAATATGTTAACTAGAAATAAAAACAAACGTTACTACATTGAAATAATTCCCCGATATTATGCAATAGTGAGAAAAAAATATTTTCTCCGGACATGAAAAGATTTTATAAGTGCCTTGTTCTATGACCCAATAACACAATAGTCGATCAAATATGATGAACATATCACATTGTAAAAATGGTATATTTCCCTTCTGTTACGAATCTTATTAACTACACAAATGCTGAGAGAGTTAAGTGATAACGTTAAAAATAATAAAGTAATTAACGTAATGTGTGGCTTCGACGATCACTTTTTAAGTAGTGTGAGTATACTAACATTCTAGTACTATACTTAATGTAATAATGTTTCTTGCACAAAGGTTAAGCACAGCTTCAGGACGATATATCTCTCCAGTTTTCCTAAAGATTTGTTTATATTTAATTAACAAACGAAATCGCTAATTCCGTCGTTATAACATACGTGTGAGTGTAAGAGTAAATTTGCTAGGTTTGGTAGGTTGTCGAATAAATTACTATTTAGAAATGTGAAAACCATGTTAAAATATAGCTTTCTTTTGTGAAACCAGAAAGGAATGATAATTAATAAATATAAGTAACCTTATCATGTAGAAACGGGAAAACCGTTTAGATGCACATTAATTTAAAGAACATATATCTCAATTATGTCAGCACATAAATATGTGTGTGTGTACCACATTACATTAATAAAAGTATTCAATTAAATCGTATTCGAGTTCAGGCGCAAAAGGAATCAACCAACTATAACTAAAGGCAATTAAAATAATGTGACCTAATCTGACGACTTGAACAAGTTAGGAATTAATTATTTCTAACATTTCATGGTTTCTTTCATTTCTGACATTTCATGAACTAAAATAAAATTATATGTCAACTACTTCACTAGAATTGTTAAACAGATTGCAATTAAATATATCAAGTTAGAGTGGACTTCCTTTAAACTTGTATTAACATGAGACTAGTTATTTGATTATTTTTTTCTGTTGTAACAAGATTCAATAATTCGTGCTGTACTTCATCATAGCGGAACGCTATCATAGTTATGTTGTACAAATAAAACAGTGTATAGTAACATCACTGTTTTAGGCTAACTAAGATTAGGCGTCATATTTATCGTCATCCTCGAAAGGAATGAAACATTGGTTTGCGACATGAAGCACTCAATAAAATATACAACTTGAAATATTCTGATATAATAATGTATGTTTCTTCCAGAACAAGTACTATAATGACGTCACTAGCTTGTAATAATGAAAAGTACTAATACACATATATAACATTAGTTGTATTAAAATGTGATTACTGTAACCTCTGTTGGAAAGATAAACTGGCAAATGTGTTAAATTGTTAGATTTTTAAGTTTTGCCCTTGGGTAAGAGGATAATTATAAAGAATTGAAAATTATTCTGATTTGCAATTTTATTTGTATTCAAATAAATATGCTTGAATAAAATTGGGATCAATAATTATATTTTATTTACTTAATTTTAAGTAGTTTTAACAGCAGCTATTAAGATATACGTTCATAATTACAAAACGTGTTTAATGTGACTTTGTGAAAAATAAATTTGAACTCATCTATTCTACACTTTACATTCCAAAATTGTCTTTCAAAAATTTTGTTGTTCTTTAAATGCGAAAATAACATACCAAGAAGATAGAGGAAAATGGTAAGGCAAATCTTACGGGATTTATTCGTCATGAAATTGTTACCAGTAGACGCTAGGGATAATTAAATTTTACGGGAAGATCTTCATGCGGATCCGGCAAAAATTCTAGATGTGTGGAAAAGATATTTCGGCCAGAGTACGAATGCACCTACAGCGGTATATGACGAATTTACTGCAGGACAGTTCATAACCGAACCTAGTGAGATCAAAGTCGAAAATTTCAGTAAAGAAACTTAAAGGTTGTAGACAACATCCCAGTTAGCTTAATTAATGTAGTAGGGGCGACACTACTTAAGAAAATACATAAATAGATAAGTACTACTACATGGTGGCAGGAGGAGCTTCTAAAGGAATGGAACTACTCAGCAATACTCTTGTTATTTTTAAAATGGCCATACAGCTGACTTTAATAAAATATTGTGGGGTATATTCACTCCCAACACGTTACAAAAAAATGGTATAATTCTATAAACATACCTGACCATATACGTGGATGAAATAATTGGAAATAACCAATGTCGACTTATAGCAAAGTAGATGTACATTGGTCCAGTTTTTCGGGTGGACACAAATATTGCAGAAAGACTTTGAATACAATAGTCTAGAAGTGAACATAGAGGAAACAAAATCCATACAAAAATATTATGATGGAAAAACAGCATATAAGAATGAGGCCATAGAGAAAGTAAACAAATTTGAAAGGTTGTGAGTATGTGTAAAACGGAAGAACGAGGTCACGGAATAAATAAAAACCTTGCTTAGCATTAGGCACTTATTTTCCTGTTCAGTCCATGAGCTCGCAACCTCCCATTGATTATTAAGGAAGTTCGAATTGATAATCTGACACTAATATTATTTGTCCAGAAAGTTGAATTACGACTTTGCTCAAGAACATACATTAAGTGGCTTTAAAAATAAGATTTTAAGGTCGGAAGTTCGGTATATGGGCGAAGCTGGACAACATATCCGCAGAATGGAGGAGAGTCCATAGTGAAGAACACCATGGAATGTTCGACTCACCGAACAACGTTGCAATAATAATGAAATCACGACGCCTAAGATCAGCAGGCCATGGAGCTCGGATGTGAAAACCGAAGATTATATTGTATAGTGGTTAGGAAGGAGATCGTAGGAAAGACTGATGCACTGTAGAGAGAAGAATATTAAGCATATTTTGGAGAGTTTAAGTGGTCATGCTAAAACTGGTTTGATTTCGGAAATCCAATTTTATAAAAAGTTAACTTTCTGTTATCATATTTCCAACTACCATTCATATTATATTATATTATATATATTTTCATAATTTACGATACGGATTTACTAAAAGATATTCAACTGTCCTTTTACATATTGTGCTGGTTTTGCTTTTAAAATGCCTATTTTTGCATACTGAAATGAGCTAACGATTGATAACTAATACATTCTTTACTCATTTACCCCCTATAATTGCACAGAACTAATAAACCCAAACTGTCACAATCGTATCTAGACTGTTTCATTTACAGGTTATAGATTAACAATCAACATTTTTATTGCCTCGGAAACAAGTAAAATTAATGGAGGAGGGTCACCTCAGTAATGACCAATCGCTTTCACCAAGTCAATATTGTGGAAAAAAGAATCGACAATTTTCTTCATACTATAAAATAATGTATGCAATTTTGTTCAATTATTATATGCGCAGAAAAGTATGGCCTAAGCCTGTTACATGGAGAAATGCGACCGTTTGGCTAACACTGTTTTTCGAAAGGGGATCATAGGATGACAATTTTTCCCTATCTACAAGAAACGCCTTGTAAAACTCGGGGATATTTGAGAAATTTCAGTGAGTATATCCGGTAGTTTCAAGCCTGAGAAAGAAAAGTCCTGGGTTCCATACCAGTAGCTCAGCATTGCGACTGAATGTATTGAAGCTTTTATCTCACTCGCACTATGGAAATATCTGGAAAGAACTTTCAACGTAGACTCTAGCCGACTTCATACCACATCCTTTACCGTACGCCATCGCGGCCTTATCTATAGAATTCTAAAAGAATCCATGCATAATTTCAAAAAGTACATAGAAGCTTTATATGATAAGTATTACGTTTGTGCACTTTATCGCTTAAGTGCAGTAAATAATAAATTGCTTTTCATCAGTAAAATAAAATGTGCCCCTTGCCGTAGCTCTCTGGTGGTGCTTGTTACTCTGGTGTTGTGACTGAGTTTTGAATTGAACAACTTTCTTTCTGTTGTTGTTCTTGTTATAAAATATAGCGTATTTTGGTTTAAGTTTATTTTATCAAATACAATATTATTAAAATATGAGTTCCATTTTCTTTGCACTTTTATATAAACACCATAAACGGGTAGAATTTATAGATATTCTAAATAATTAAGTCACTTAGAAAACTTCTGTTTAGTTCGACCTAGATTAGAGGAACGACTTGAGAAGAATGTAGGCCAGGTAATATGTAGTGTGGGATGTGCCAAATTCGATTTTAGAGGCCTTCAGATATTAGCCCCTTGACTAGTGAATTTCTGCATCAATCAAGACGGTGCCGGCGGCTTCGAGCTGGTCTAGCCAAGACTTTTCAAACCACACATGAAGCATCTCTCTACACCTTGCTGTTTCTGAGATTTAATTTCTGGACATGGACGGGCACTATGAGCGGGATTAAAAGGTCCTTTGTGCTATATCTTTGTTAACAAGTGACATGTGAGAATTTAGTAAAATGTTGAAACACGCAAATTAATTCAAAAAGGAGCAATTACTTAGATGTACAAAGAGAAAACATCCCTTCAAAAAGGAAGTTTAAAACAATAATATCCTCGCTAGGATTCGAAGCTGGGTCGCCGGTTAAACTATCCGATTATTTAACCACTACATTAAGTCTACGACAGATCATCTCTTCTTTTGTACTCTTGTTTAAGCTTCACGTAGTTCATCACAGTCCCTCTCCCACCGGAATAAGTCCTAAAAGGAGTCACTCCACATGCGACCAGGGTTGCCACACTTGATACAATTGTACTAGATTCCCTTTTGGCCCGTTGGTAGCACGCTGGCATTTTCAGAACCTTTTGTAAAATTATTGGTACGATTCTACCCAATTCGGCACAATTTAACAATTACTTGTCACATTTTAAAACGTGTGAGTAAGACTTTTCCTGCACCTAACGTTACTCATACTGTGTGTTGGACCCTTTAAAAGTACTGCTGAAGATTTATTCTGTGACGTTGCACTCCGTCTGACACAGAGCAATTAGAACGTTTCAAAATGCTATGTTCCTAGCCACGAAAGACAACAAATTGCGTGCAAAATGGGGAGGAAAAGTTCCTAAAGTCGAAGTTGTAATGTTCCATTAACATGAAAAATTATACTACATCAACTTTTTTTTCATTTTTGCAAGCATTTTAGGCTCTTTTATAGCTGTAGAAAGCAAAACATGGCATTTTGAGGAGTTCCCAGCGCAGAAATTATGTCTCTGTGTATGTCGCGTGTGCAATTAAGAAAAACACCGAGCCTGACTTACCTAACCTCCAAGTACCTTGATCAATTTCTTTTTAATTTCCTAATGCATATATATATATATATACAGATGCTTATCAGAATAATGGAAACACCTGTAGTTGGCAACACGTCTTATGTATGGGTTGGCAGTGGTGTCGTGGCGACCGAAGCGCCGGACTGCTGGTGGTGGTGTGTTAGGTCGGTCTCCATACTACGTCAGGCGTCGTGGAACAGGAGTGTGCAGTGGCTGCAGCAGACGGAGGTAGTGTAAAATGGGAGACCTCTCAGAGTTTCAAAGAGGGCAAATTGTTGGTGCGCGGTTATGTGGAGTGAGTGTGACGGCAGTGGCTAGTGTGTTAGGTGTGTCGCCAGGGACAGTGTCGAAGGTGATGACGGCCTACACAACACACGGGAAAACCACATCGGGGAAGCGGAACAGTGGGCGGAAGAAAAGCATCAGTGACAGGGCACGCCGGGTATTAAAGCGCATTGTCACGCGGAACCGTCGTGCCACTGCGGCGCAAGTGACGGAGGAACTCAATCAGCACCTCCCCCAACCTGTTTCGACAATCACAGTCCGCCGCGAATTACATGACATGAACTTACGGGGTCGTGTTGCACGGGCCAAACCTCTCATCAGGGACCAGAACGCTTTAGCACGCCGCAAATGGTGCCGCGACCATGCAACTTGGACCGTTGACGACTGGAAACGTGTGGTATGGTCGGATGAGTCACCATTCACCCTATTCCAAACCACGGGCCGTGTTTATGTGTGGAGAACGCCCAAAGAAGCGTATGATCTGCAGTGTCTCCGCCCAACTGTGAAACATGGCGGCGGCACGGTGATGCTGTGGGCCGCAATATCATGGTTTTCATTGGGTCCTGTGGTCACACTTCGCGGACGCATCACT